>JAECUM010025411.1:35000-50261 GCA_016617855.1 Megalonaias nervosa | reverse complement strand
TTCTTGACATAATAATGTCACCGGTAAATACATCACCAGTTTTTTTAACATAATCGTTAACCGATTTACCGGAATCCTGTATTTTACCCTGATCAGTGAAAGTAACGACATTATTAACAACCGCGTTGGGAATTCGTATAAGAACATCTAGTAGTTGTATGTTACTCGTTTTTAATCGTCTTTGTTTATCCTGAAAAACGACGACTTCATTTTGAACCACACTTGTTATATTTAATAAATCATCGATTTCATTTCTGAGTTGATCAATGGTTGCATATTTAGATAAATCGACCTTCTGAGTTTTACCTGAGGATCTTCCGTAAATATCTACCATTATATTTACTGATATCAGTTTAAGTATTATGACGTAGTGTAGTGAACGCGTGTACGACTTTATGAGGCGGCGCTGTTGATTTTGATACAGCATCAAGCATAGTGAGGGTTTCACGACCGCATATTGGAGGATCAGTTATTTTTTGTGTCGGTAGCGTTGAATACCAGATTGGAGCAGTATTATTGCTAACGTAATGAAGAAATTCTTTTGGTGGTGCTAATCCATACGAATCGAAATAAATAATTCCACGTGGATCAATTGCATATGCGACCCAGTGCGTGCCTGGGCCAGAATTTTATCGAGATTAATAATACCGGTTTCATGTTGCATTGCAACGGTAGGTAATTGATCGCGCATAAAAACACCTCTAAAAATTTTTATTTTTAATTGCTTAGCAGCATTAAGTAAATCAAAATTGGACATGGGTGTTATTAGTAAACTGTCCCTGGTAATCTTAGGCCTTTTCCGTACCAGTGTGGAGTCCCTGGTAATCTTAGACCCCGACCGTATGCTGGGCCTGATAATCTTAGACGGCCGGCTGTGGTACGTTTGGTGCTCTTAGACGTCTTCCGTGTTGCTTTTGTCGTGATCTTTTTTTTAAATTTTCTGCGTGCATAATTCCCTGTCCGGTTGCTTTCTTTAATGCCATTCCAGCAGCGGTTCCAACGGCACCTAATGCAGCTGCTTTTGCAACAGCTGGGGCTGCAGCGGCTATTAATGCTGGTATTGCTGCAAGAAGTGGAAATATTCCACCCGTTTTAGCAATATCTTTGATGGCGCCCGCAGAAAGATTAAGTTTAACGCCTTTATTTGATTTTTTAGCGTCGTTGAAGTTTTTAAACTGACGCTCGGTCAACGACAGTTTATTTGCACCGGTCATCTGTTCTCGTTTTAGCGATATTTTTATTCCACAGTTATTTTTTGATGCTGATTGCAGCCTTTTAATCTGACCAGGAGTCAGACTTACACTAACGTGATGATATGACATTATAATTATTATGAACGATCTAATTACATGTTTTCTACTGGAGCATCAATAACTCTCATTCGTCCACCAACACCTTCGAGTAACATCGATTTATCGCTGAGTATAACGGCTATTGCTCTGTAATTGACAATAGCTCCTAGAGTCACACGAGCTCGAAAATGAATATCTACAACAGATTGTCTGGTTAAATCTAAGTGTTCTAGTGAAAAGTAATAAATCGGATACAGCTTTGTAAAATCACGCTGCGATATTTGTAAACCAGTATCAACATTTTGATCACGACCCATGAATGTCATTAATCGATGATATGCACGTGCTACATGATTATTTGCAAAATTCAGTAATATATCCTCGGATGGTTCTTGATGTCCATTAATCCTTAATGAAACCTCAGAAACACCGAGTTTGTCAAATATCATATGACTATGTGTTTGCGAGTTTATTCGTGCAGTATTTTGAAACGCAATAAATATGTGTCGTGGTGCAGAAACACCTTGCTGAGAAGCTATCTGCCATGTAAATAAACCATCAATTGCACTC
Organism: Megalonaias nervosa; assembly: GCA_016617855.1. Lineage (NCBI taxonomy): Eukaryota > Metazoa > Mollusca > Bivalvia > Unionida > Unionidae > Megalonaias > Megalonaias nervosa. The sequence goes on along the minus strand of JAECUM010025411.1, from coordinate 48,399 downwards.
TGAACAGCATCTGTGGTCATCGTTAACCATGATAACGCTGATTTACCACCTTGACTCATAAAAGATAGTAACCGATTTTCTTCAGATATCGAGGGAGTCATCACTGGCATCCACAGTGAAAGTTTTGTTAGTACTACTTTACCATGAAGTGCCGCAGTTGCAGTAGCTATAGCATTTGCATCAGCGCCCTCTCCCACAACGTGCCACATTGCATCATTATCATCGCCTTTTCGCACAAGTACAATTGTGTGTTTGGCTCCAAAAATAACCTTTCTAACATTTCTGCAGAATCCAAATATGTGTGACAGTGGAATTGCACAAGAAAACCTTTCATCATCACCAAGCATTGCTCTACGAGATGCAAATCCCAAGTTGAAGTTTTCATTCATCGATAATACTGCAAGGGCATCAGCAGCTCCTCCTGCAGCTCTCACATTACCAGTATTTACGTTTCTATTTTCTGGAAAATCAGTTGTATCCTTTGCAAACATCATTGATGGACCAGCTGATCTTGAGTAATCATCGCTGTATCTCGCAAGACCAAGTATTGTCGTTGCAACGTCGACGTCTTTCTGGATTGATTTCAATATTTTTTCCGTCAATCATGTACGTAGCGCTATCAAACAAAGCCATAATACCGTTATTCACAAAACCAAACCGATCAGCAATTCCATAATCTGTATTATCATGTTTATAAATTTTACCTTCTACCTCAATAAATGCTTCAGCGGGTAAGAAATATCTACTTGTATCCTGAACCTGTAGTTCGATTCGTCCACGCTGATCTGGAATTCGTGCGTCGTAAGAATAATATTGATAATCACGCACAGACTCATCTTTGAGTACTGGTGCGTCCATGTCGAATGCGGGATCAGATATGCGCTTGAACATCTTTATTATAATTATTATCGTCTAAAACGAAGACCACTTCGGGAAGTGAGACCACTTCCTGCTATCAGACCAGCGGTTATATTTTTTTTCTTTTTCTGACATCGGGATATCAGCTAACTCCGCTAGTTTTTGATTAGCTGCTTGATTTATTATTTTACTTACACTTGCGGGCATCACTTCAGTGCTAGGTAATTTCACAGGTTGAGGTCGGGTCGTTTGTGGTCTGCGTATTAATCGTGATAGTCTATCTTTAATTGCTGAAAACGCTTTGCTAGCAAGATTACCAACAGCGCTTACACCTTTTTCACGAACAGCATCAATAGCTTTCATTCCTAGTTGCTTTGCAATCGGTATTGCTTTTGGGGCTATTCTTGTAAACAGACCCTGAACAACATCACCTAATCCATCTCCGTAGGTTGCTCTGTATATCGGTAATCGAGAGTTTATTACCCTGACCATGGTAGGTCCACGTTGAGTACCATGCACGATCATTGTTATTATTAACTGTTTTTATCACTAATTACATACTTAATCACTATAATAATCGTCGGCGATTTCATTAATAAGGGATCGATACACATTAATATCCATGATGCCGCCACTAAATAATCATTTGCAAATATCAGCTACTTCATTAATGATTTCTGGGGAATTATTACCAGCTCGTTTTCCTCCGATGAGAATTTCTAGTCGATTGACATCAGCAAGGACATTATTGGGACAAGTAATAAGACCACTTCCTAGACCACTTCCAGTTGCTCCGGGAGCGTCTTGAAATTCTTCTTCTTCCTCTTCACTTGGTTTCGGTGGTGCTTTTCGTTGTAACTCTTGTTTTTGTTGTGGTGTTTTTGGTGATACTGGATAATAATGAATTGGTTGCTCAAATGGTTTTGGTATTTTTTGTTGTTGTTGTTCTATTATTTCTTGTCGTTCTTGTTCTCGTTGTAGTACTCGTTGTGGTGGTAATTCAAATTGTGGTGGTGGTAATTCAAATTCTTCTTTTGGTGTTTTTTGTTGTTCTCGTAATCGTTGTTTTTGCAATTGTTGTTGTTGTTCTAGTGGTAATTGTATGAAGGAAATATAACTATCTACTGCATGGATATATTTTATATATCTTGAATCACTATTTCTAGCCTGATCAGCGTCATGGTGTATGCGAAATATCCATCTGAACCAATTATCACGACTTACAGGTTTATCAGCATATTCAGGTTTCAAAAACTGTTCTCGATAATTAAAACTTTCCACAGCAACCGCAGCTAAATCTATTGGACTTTTAGCGTTTTTAATAATATCAATAGCATTTTCGGTAAATTTGTCATTTAAATTAACTCTTTCTTCTTGTTTTGGTAGACGTTCCTCTATATCACCTATTTCAGCACCTTCAGGTTGATCTTCATCCTCAGGTATTTCCGGGACTGGCATCGCAGCAGATATTTCGGCTGGAAGTTCACGTAAAATTTCTTTTGTTTTTTTTGTTCTTCTTGCTATTTTTCCAGTTTCTTCAGCGGTTTTCTCCAACACAGGTAGAATACCTTTAGTGGTCTCAGTGATAGGTTTAAATAATTTTTTTGTATCCTCTTCAAATTCAACTTGAGATTCCTGACGCGATTGTAGTTGTTGCTTAACAGAATCACGAACAAGTAGATATTTTTTAATTGCCTCTAGTCGCTCTCGAGCTAATTTAGCTGAGTGTGGTTCTCCAATACTCATTATTGATAATATCTATACTGGCTGTTTAATTTATAGCAGCAGAGAGGGTGAACGACATACGCGTAGTGACCAGATTGTGAAAAAATCTGGTCAATTAAAGAAGTTTTCATTATTAAGACAAAACTGTTTTTTTAAAACCCTCGTAGGAACCCTTAATTTTCAAAAATAAGGTCTCTACAAAGTTGTAGGGTTCACCCTCTCTGCTGCTGTCTTCTTCCCTCCCTTGACTGACAAAGTCTATGTCCATGACTGTCTTCTTCCACTCCCTTGACTGACAAAGTCTATGTCCATGACTGTCTTCTTCCACTCCCTTCACTGACAAAGTTTAAGACCCTGACTGTCTTCTTCCACTCCCTTGACTGACAGTATAATTTCGACATTGGTATTTTCTTTTCTTTCACAAAGGGATTTAAAGGTCAAGAAAAGTGTGAATAACTTCACACAAAGATCCAAGGTTACATAAAAGTATGCCTTGCAAACACGGGTCAAGGAGAAAATTGTGTTAAGTGCTGAGACGTCGAGAATAATTCCTCGATTTACAGATAGTTACCCGACAAAAAGCTGTCGGGCGTGTACCTACATGTCTATTTAGAACCACTATTACAGGATAATACATAATTCTTGTCGGAAATATTAAGTATCATTCTCTCTGAGACCTAAATCCTGTTTGACTTACTTGCACCTAGAAATTTGAGGTCGCACATCTATGGTACAGATTCCATGACTGAAAATTAAAATTGCATTCCTATCTGGGCAAAGAAGATTACATACCATAGGACAGATAAACAAATTAGAAAGTTATATTTCTAACACTGCCAAAATAAAAATATGCTGAAATAAAAAACTGTCATGCCTATTCATATGTCATGCTTGTCACTTTTTAGACCCATCATACAGTCCCTCTCCCCAGTCATGCAACTCACCGTACTGCCCCTCTAGGGACTAAACCCCAAAAAGGATCTTTTCTAATTTTTAACATATCTCGACAATATGGTGGTGGGAGTACAGTGGTTTGAGATCTTAGACTCATGATCAAAAAGGTGCTTGTTTGATTTCAAGCATCGCATAAGCTTTGCATCCACCACTGGTGAAATGTGACCTTTCGCAATTCTAATTTTGTCTCCAAAAGCCAATGAATATCGGTGCAAATGATGTCTTCGAGTTACTTGCATAATTATTACTGACATGAAAGCATCTCGATAGAACCGAAGACTTCAGAGGTACAAATTCCTTATTTAGCATTACCTCCTAACATCGCTTAGATTAATTCTTTGTGCTTTCGTAGCAGTTGATTACCGCTGCTATTTTGATACATGTACAGTTTCCTCTGTTCTACACCAATCTATAGCCGCAGTGATCAAACACACACTCCATCTCCCACACAGTGAAAGCTTTGTCTGTGTGTGTGTGTGTGTGTGTGTGTGTGTGTGTGTGTGTGTGAGAGAGAGAGAGAGAGAGAGAGAGAGAGAGTAATTTTTTATTAAAATGTTCCACAATTATGATAGGGGCAATAGAAATACCTCAGCGACTTCACTATCCGGGGTGAAATGCACTCGTTAATTTTGGGCGTTCATTCATTGCCTGGTAATAGATCGTCAGCATGAAAATAATTTGATTTACACCACCACTATCTATATTAATTACGTTAAAGTTAAATTACCATCTAGGGTATATGCAATTAGTATGATGTCTATTTAGTACGACTAGACTAAACGTAAAATCCGCTGTTTTGTAAGACAAAAGAAAACAACGCAAGAATTAGGCAGATACAACTTTTCATTGCTCATACATTCATAAAATCCGTTCGAAATTTTGTTGGTCTATTTATTTTATAACTTGTCGCTTGCTTTGTTGATTTATAAATAGACGTAAAATACTTTGTATCAAGTTTGAACATACATTACGAAAGCCACGAGAGTAATATCTTTGGAAAAGGATTGGAAACAAGGTGAAAAGTTCCTCTCCTTTATACGAAAGGAATTCACATTGCAGTATGAAAGAATACCTAACATAAATGGAGCATTAATTAGACAATGGGTAGGAAAGAAAATTACAGCATGAAATAGAGCTGTATTTTTTCACCATTTACATCGACACACGTATAATAGTGTAACAAGCCATCCAAATGGATTACTGACCGAGCAATGTTCAACCCTGGAGCGATTCCGCTAGAAGTCATAAGTTTCCTCTAATTCCAAGAACTTCCATACAACTACTGTTGCAAATTGGAATGTCCAACGTGTCCATTCTCTAATAATTTTACTCTAATTAATACAAGACCACATATCTCACAACTTCCCAATTGTCTATCAATCGCACAACTGCATGGTTTCTCTTCATTAACTTTCCGTACCGTCAGCATTTCATGCCATACTACTCAACCAACTAATACAGGGAACTATGTTTACTACGCCACCTTAGGCCAGTCAAATCATGGTTTTAAACCACATTTCGCCTGTAACTTTGAATTACATTTGCCACCATGGCAACATAAACGGTTTTTGCCGACGACGAAACAGTCCCTTCTCGTTTATTCCATTGTGTAGTTTATCAGTCTCCAATCATAAATACTGCACCTGTAGTCACACAACCGATGTACACAACTAGATTTTAATAGGGATTATTGAACTCCAGGAACACTCATGCGGCTCTGACCTGAATTCACCAAAAGTAAACCATGGTATCATAGAAACTCACTAACACTTCACTCCGTAGCGTTTGCGCCTAGTAACTGGCTAATTATTTCGGGCTGAGGAATATTTCCCCGCGACCGACTTCCTATACTCGAACAAGTAATCACAAAAATCTAAGAATTCCTTAAAAATGGAGTGCTATAAATAAATGCGCATACTCCAAATTTATTACAATAGTTTAGTTTTGGAACTAAATCCAGTAATTACTTGAGCATTACTATAAATGTAGTGTATGCCTTAATCTAATTAGCTTTAAAATATCACTTTGACAGTAAAAGTAATCAGACATTCCATACTGGACTAGAACTGATATACACCAACAGCTTGTTTATATTATATGTTCACTAGGGCTTAAATTCCATGGGAAAAATACTTTCATGGCAGTCTTTTCTCCCTTTTCTAACTGTACTGATGTCTCGTATTTAATAAATAGTATAGATCGCCTTCTTGAGTTATTCTTCAATAACAAATAACAATACAATAATTATATGCAAAAATGGAACAACATATCAAATGTAAATAAAAGCATCACAGTAATCATCATCATCATCATCATCATCATCATCATCATCATCATCATCATTGTTGTAGGTATCACAGTCTCTTTCACAAGGGGATATAAAGGGCAGGTAAAAGGACACGTGACTTCTAGTAAAGTTACAGGATTACGTTATATGATGCTGTGCTTAGCTGGCTGGATGAAAGAAATTTGGTAAGTGATGACAGATCCAGAATGTTTACTTCATTGAAAGATTACTGGCTAACAAATGGACAATAACAGTATACCTACATCCGTGTTTGTTGAATTACAACCAATATTACAGGATAATACAGAATTCTTGCCGGAAAATGATAATATAAAGTATGATTGTCACTAAAATCTAAATCCTGTTTACTGACTTACACCATGATATTTGAGTCGCATATCTATAGTGCGGATTCCATGACGGAAAATTAAAACTGCATTTCTAATTGAGCAAAAAACTTGCGACACTTTCATCGTTTGCACAGCAAACTGTACTCTTGGGACAGAGAAAATATGACGAGGAATTAGAATGTAATATTTTAAACATCAGAAAATAAAATTATGCTAAAAGTCAACAATTTTCATGCATTTTCCTATGCTATGTTTGTCTCTTTTTGGTCACATCATGCATTCCCTCTCCCCAGATGTGCCACACACCAAACTTCTCGTCTTGAGACGCATCCCAAAAGGATATATCCATGATGAAAACATATGGACTCGACACGCGTTTTTCGTGAACAAAATACGGTTAACTTGTGTCATGCCGTTCATGCTGCGTTTAAATCTCTACTTCATGACGATAACATTTATACAAATTATTTAGGAAAAACATCGGCAATATGGTGTCGACAGCTCGGTGGTAGATGCCTTGGACTCGTGACCATAAGGGTGCCACTTCACTTCTGATAATAGGATCAGCCCGACCCAGCTACTGACGAGTGTCCTTAGGCAAGGCATTTTACCAGTCTCGACACGAGATAATCTTCAAAGTGTTCCTGTGCCTAATAATCACCAACCCAACCCATCCATCCATTTCGATACATTTGACTCCTGGCAAAGCACTCTATGAGGAATTTATTTACTGCCATATTAAAAGGACCCAAAGCCCCTACAAATGAACAATCAAATCCAAGCGGCTTCTTACTGGTTGAATTCGATAGTCATGAGGTTATGGTAAAATTTATGGACAGCATGTTTGAAATGATCATCAATACCTTCCAGTCTGTATCTTGAAGGACAAACAGACTCATGAAGATGCCAAAATTGCAGTATCTGTTTAGTCTATTAAACGCAGACTTTTGAAAATAAATGAGCTACATCCATTTCAAATTGTGCGAATAAAGGACTTTTCATGCCAAATTCAATGATACCAACCTAGCAATGATGATATTCAGCGAGACGGCAAGCCAAAGTATTTGTAAATTTTCAAGGGTTGATAAACATATTGTTTTACAAGAAATAAAAAGACAGTATTTGTGCTATTACATGACTGCAATGTTCTTGACATCCCTTGTGTCCCTCCGCGAACTTTTAAATGTATATTGTTATGTATATTTAATTTGTATTGTGTAATTGATCTTTGTCAATAACTGAGAGTAGAAGCTGGTCCTACCTTACTATCTTTTTTTCATAAAGAACATATTACTTAGCTAATTCTTGTCTATGACTTTAGATACTGTTTTAAGCTCATTATTATTGGAAGCAAGAATGCTTACAGATCGCGAGGTCAAGGACTTATTTTGTTTAGAAATTAAGAATCTCTTGAACCAAGTTGTTTACGAATTTGATTGGAAAATAACATAGTTCTGTTATTGTGTCTTAACTTTTAATATAAATGTTGTTTACTTCAGAATTGCTCATTCCATATCATCCGTCTTAGTGGGATCAATTTAAATTGTGTTTCAGTTAATATCTGAGAGGATTTATTTATTTAAATTATTCTTTGGAATTGCAAAATGCTCCTTAATACTCTTCGGACTAAATTACTATTTTGGGTTGTTCTGAATTTATTCAAGGACATTTTTATTTATATCATTGTGAGACTCAGACTGTTGGTACATCGCCACATTCCAGGCTATTGGTGCATCAGTACAGTCAAGATAGGAATTCATTCGGAACACCACTGGAATTCATTTGGAACACTCTATACTTTTGGACATGTGATATAACTTTTAGGACTATTTAGGATTTGTTTCTCAATACTGTAAGTTCGTTTAAAATTTTCACTTTGTGTTCTAGGGAAATAAATTATTTTTTTTAATTTTACAAAACCTTGTTGGATTTCGCTCTTTTCTGTTACTTAGTTTGAACCACAGAGTCGCAACAAATTAAAAATGCACAAGCGAGGGTCAACAAAAGTTAGAGTTTTGGTTAATTAAATAAAAATCCTTATATGAATTTAAATGACTGAAAAAAAAAGTTTGAAGAAAGAATTAATGGAACGTATCACACGATTCTTGAGACAGATTAAGTTAAAAAATGGAATATAATGTTATGTCATAAGATCTGTGAACACGATTATACTGAACGAGATTCACCCGTGTTAACAAGGTTAAAATCATCTGTTTGTCTGAGCTTGTTGTCATTCTAATGAGTCTATTTGTGATAGCATTTTGATCAAACTTAATAAATGGGTTTATTTTTATCAAGATCTCTGACAACTACGGGTATGATGGTGATCCATGCATTTTTATGAAGTGATTTGACTGGATGAGCATGTCAATAATCCAGGAATCCTATTTCGGATCAGATTTTGATCGGATTTGTTTTATAGTCTTTTATCATTAAGACTCTGACCGACTCTGGTTACGAGCAGGAACTTGATTCTGTGATGAGTTAACGTTCTGTCGGATTTGCTGTAGTTGTAACAACCTTGAAGACCGAATATCGATCAGACTTTGCTCAAACTTGATAAATAAGCTTATACAGTTATGGTCTTAGGTTCTACAATAAGTGAGTCTGTGGATTTGGTTTTATATCTGTATGTATGATGAGTGGCCGGTTAGCCTATTGGCAAATTGAGTTCATCTTTTTTGGGATATGTTCTCGTGGTTTCGAATAGATTTACATATGTCATAAATCAAAGTTCAAACATGTATATGAAGAAGATACTTGTAGTTTACAAGTGTTTTGTTTACACACCCAACCTATCTGATCAAAACAGTGTATAAAAGAGCTCCACAGGCCGTCTGTAGACTTCAGCCCTTTCTAGTGGTTTATCGTCGACATTGTTCTGGTAAGTCTCTCTCTTACATAGGTTTATTTGTCTGCATCTCTCCGTTCGTATCTGTGTTTATCTGATTATACATTTTATCCATCAATGTTCTGTCTTTAATTCGTGCCGTCACTGAATCTATGTTATGTATATATTTGTCTCTTTTTGTCTCTTTTTACTCGTGTATTTATTCCCCCGATTTCACCTCTAAACATGTTTTGGCCTACATCCTGAAACCTTAATAGCTGACCACTATTTGCACCTCCTCGAAAATAATTCTGCGGGGGCCCCTGTTTGCAACATAGGTATAATTCGACTACAAAGATATTACTACGCTGATGTCCGGATTCATATTTGGGCTATATTCAATATTTATCTTTGAAGACTTTTTATCAATCCTTTAGAAAGGGTGTGACTGCAATTTGTACGCCAAACATAGGCTTGCTGTATGTGTGAGTAAATAGCAATCTGATCAAATGTGTCACATGCGTGCAAGTCATGTGTGTAATGTATGTGCTTTTATGAACTTGGAAATAAGCTGCATGTCATCTGTTTGGATACATGTGCAATTTAAAGAAATGCACATATATACTTTGTTTATAAGAACAATAAGAGATATGGGAATTCATTGCCATGGTCTATATTCAACAATATAACCATGCTTATTCCTGATTGAAGAATACATTTTTATTTTATATTAAAATAATTCGTTTCAAATATAACTAAGACACATTAAACTACACAATCTCCAGTAAAATACGCCATTTAAAACCCAAAACAATACATGAAACATCTTGCTGTACAAAATTTCAGTAAACAAAATTTAATCTGAGATCTTTCCATTAATAGCTCATTACGCTACCCATTGCGCTCATGATGCATCATTCTCAGTGCGCACAAGTTATCCGAGGTTTGAGACATATTTTGACTTAATCAACTCTGTCTCGTTGTTGCTGTTCTGAGATTTTTCATTAAAAGGGGAATAAGTGTTTGAAACACACATGAATTTGCGTAAACTTTCTTTTCCTGTAATAACATTACATTTCTAAACAAGGCATCGATAACTACTTTCCACCATAGCCTTAGCCACAAATTGTTCTTTTGTGAGCATGTATTTAAACTGACAAGAACAAGAATTCATTTTCCATCTAGTGATTAGAAATGCTCTTATTACCTAGATATTCTCAAAATATAGGCTACTCATATTGTTGTTCTTCAGACAATCATGCAATTTCCTTGCATAAACCGACTCTTTGGTCTTCAAATGGACTACTAACCATGAAGAGGTAGTGAGCACAAACTGAGCACGTGATAACGCACGTTGTATCTTCAGTCTGTCTTTCCTAGCCCTGACCATAAAGAGGTTGTGATCTTTCATATCGCACGTTGTGGTGGTGATGATTATGCTGCCGCTACTGCTGATGATGCTAACGAAGTCGAAAATGAAGATAACATTTTAGACAGTATGGTGCTAATGATGAAGAAACCGAATGAGATGTTGATGGCACTACCATTATTCCTACTAATTATAATAATAAGATTATTATTATTATTATTGTTATTATTATTAGTTCTCTGATGTATATTTATTTCTGCAGATTGCCAGTCATGACAACCTTAATCCCCTTTGTAGTCGTCATATTTCTGGTCAGTGTTCAGGCATCCTCAATCACAGGATTTAAAAAAGAATTTGAGGAAGACTCCGAGAGAGGTACTCCTATTTACATACATACATTTCTATGCTGTATGTTATATTCCGTATTTATCCATGCGCATGAAAGATGATGCGTTTTTATTTAGATTTTAGAACCGAAGGTCCTTCGAATAGTCTCCCTTTTTGTTCTATCATATTTCAAAACAGCAAAATTCCCAGGAAAATGCCCATATATTTTAAAGAAGAGCAAGGGACTTTCCCTATGAGTGTTAAGGTAAAACGTAGAGAAAACATCAAAGTTTTGGATGTTGTGCAGTCAAAAATGAAACACATTCCCAAAAATCGATTTCTTATCCTTTACACGGTAGAACAATAAATACCTTGTCAAAAAACGGTAGCCTCATTTTCTGTTAGTATTGCACACACTCTTATTTCCCACACCATCAATAAAAATATAATTATTTTTTTCCCCTAAATTATCGTACAAAGAACTCTGTCTATTCAAATTTTCAAATTGTAGCTACATAATAGAATTATAATTAATATTCTAAGGACACATATTTGTACACCTCTCAACAAATTCTGGCAAAAATAGGAGACAATACATGCACAAAAACTAAACTAGGTATGGCGTTGCCACCATCGCCGTCATTCACGTGATACGGAAAATCATTTTTACTAGACAAGCCGGACAAACTAGGAAATTTTGAATCAAAACATTAGCTCCTGCAGGATATAGGAATTTTATGTGTTCTAAAGCAGTTACATAAAACGTTACAGAAAAGTGCATTTCCAACATGGTGGTTAAATACCAGTAGTACTAATGATGGACTTCTGGCAATTTTCAAAATACCAAAACTGTCTTCTTGCATGAAGATGCCACAAATCTGAAAGATCTCCATTTTTACCAGAGAAAAGCTTCGACTAGCTGATTTAATTCGATATTAAGACAGTATATTATGAACACCAATATTTTGAAATGTTAATACAAAATGAATTTTTAACAAAATGGTCACCGTTTCGTTGTAGTAAAAGAGCTATTGATCTTGGAAGAAAGTGATGGGATAACTACATACAATGTTGAAAACATCTGTGCGACATTTGGTGCACTAAACCAGAAAGAACGAATGGAAACTATTGGCAAATTATTTCAGTTCCCGTCGAGCTTCGAGGACTTAACGGCTTGCAGTGGCAGCACTTGCTCAGTTTGTGTATTGGGAAGTGGTAAGTCAATCTAATATAGGCGGACAATGACCACAATTAGACAGCGTTTGTAAAACACATATCCCCTCAGTTACTTATTCAGTCACATCTTCTACATTTTGGGGAACTTTGTACACGAGTTAAAAAATGCGGATATATTATTTTTCAGTGAAACCAGACGACTTCAGATATGCAACTGGATTAGGCCTTAGGGCTATCCTTTATATGCAACAACCAGGGACTTACAGTTGGATAATAACCTCAAGAATGACACACACACGCACAATATATATATATATATATATATATATATATATATATATATATATATATATATATATAGAGAGAGAGAGAGAGAGAGAGAGAGAGAGAGAGAGAGAGAGAGAGAGAGGCAAGGGGTTAGAAAGAAAATAAATATCCTACAAATTATATCGGAGGTGGGTTTGAGGGTGGAGTAAGTATTCCATCAGGTTTCGTTAATTTTCGTCTGAATGTGTGTGTGTGTGTGTGATTAGGAATTTTAACGTATCTAACACAATTTTTCAGTCATATCGCTACGATGTCTGCAGTGTGGCAGTGTAAAGTGATGTCTAGCACTGGGGCATCATGCCGCAGACATGTAGCAAGATGTCCCACCCAGTCGCATTATCCTGACACCAGGCGGACCAATCCTAATACTAATCTCTTAATGCTTAAAGCCTAACGAGGCAGGTGTTAGTACCATTTTTATAAGTCTTTGGTACCATTTGGCCGGGGTTCGAACCCGCGACCTCCTTCATCTGAGGCGGACGCTCTAACCACTAGGTCACCGGAGTGGTCTTCGTCTGAATGTGTTGGCGATTTTAGCGTCATGGACGGACATTGCAAGTGTTGACTTTGTTTAATATATATTGCATGTAGATGTCACTATTGACAGTCACGCAGTGGTTAGTATCACCTACTGTTAATCAAATATGTTTAAGTTCGACTCCTTTTATCTTTAATTAATAATGTTTAATACGAAATTTTAATTGCTTACTTACTGTTTTTTTCAAAGTAGGTTGAGTAACATTTATGAGGAATTGTCAAAAAGGATATAAAGCATGATGTGTATGAATGATTTTAATGTTCGCAGTTTAATTAGTTGCAATAATCGGGTTGCAATTAGGAAGATATGTAAGTCTCAGATGCATATACATGTAAAATGGTTTGTATTCTAACGACAACTTTCCCATAAATGCTTTCTGCATTAAAGATAAATTGAAGACCCATTCGTTACCACTGTAATATTTTAATATGGGAATTTATTGGCATATCTCTTCTTCTTTTACAGCATGCGTCGAGATAACATATCGGGAACGAACGAGAGACTTCAACATTTGCGTTAAGTTCGCAGGATTTAAAATTCTTTGCAAATCGTTGGCAGGTAAATGAAAATTTTTATAATGACTCGTCTTTTTGTATAAATATATATTAAGGGATCAGTTCACCTATTTAATTTCCCACAGAGGTTAACGTTAATATAT
>JAECUM010025411.1:0-30000 GCA_016617855.1 Megalonaias nervosa | reverse complement strand
TTTAACAGTCTCATTTGCATCCTAATTATCTAAACGCTTTTGTAAAATTAAGTAACAATGCAATGTCCTGAACTTCAAGGTCAAGGAAAACAGATAGGAGGAAAAGAGTAAATGGAACTAATTCTTGCAGAAATCAGCAGGATTTATCCACTGACAACTGCGTCACACGTCATGAACTCGTGAGAAGACAGAGAATTAGCGTTCTAGCGTTCAATATCCCACTGAAAGTCACTCTGGGTATACAAAAGATATTAAATTTGCTTGTTAGTAATGTATGGGGGCGATATAGGGAATAGGAAAAATACATTACAGAACCCCCTGGGCCTGTATAAGGACAAGATTTATAGGGACAATGGGAATTAGCATTATAAGACCCCCCTGGGCCTATATAGGGACAAAAAAAACAACAACTTATTGGGTCTGTATAGTGACAATAGGAATGGAACTGGTGGAGTGACGTCACGTCATTGGTAACAATGTTGCAAGTGGCTGACCTGAATACGCGGCTACTCTAGGTAGGGACAAATACAATAGAGACATAGATCTATATATCACTACCATAGATTGAACATCAATCTATCACACCTAAAATATAAAATCGACTAAAAACTTTTTTAGGCAACAAAAAATAAATCTTTTCGAGGCAATGAAGTGGCCCTGGAATGGGCCTTTGGGTTCATTTTATGTTAACACCATTCCGTTAACATAGAGGGCATCTCACTGATCTTCTTCTCTTCCTCAAACTTCGTCTGACTTCTGGACCGTAGATAAGGACTATCTTCAGACACCCTTGTCTCTCCACATTGATACTTCGTTTCCAAACAGTCGAATCGGTGATCTTCATGATTGTCCATGACGATTTAACATACATGGGTAAGTCCGTACGGAACAGCATCGACGATACGAGAGTAGATTATTCAACGTTTGTCCACATCTTATGACGAGAACAGGTGAAGGGAATGAAGTGGACCGCGGTTATTTATAGTGGAGGAACGGATCGAAACGGATTGAAATTTTTCCAATCCGAAGAGAGTTACCTGTGACGTCACATTCTTTATATAGGTGCGCTAGCGGCTGTGCGCAGTGAATCGATGCGACATTGTTTTTGAAACATGACGAAAACTAAGAAGGCGATGAATTGGGTTGCACCGGCCGTGGCGACGAGAAGTGATGGTATAGCAGCGGCTACCAAAGCCAACACCGACCTACTTCCAGAAGAGGTCGATTTTCATTGGGATTTAGTGGATTTTCTCTCTTCTTCACAAGAATTTGTTCCGGTACCAGCACCTTCGCCACCTTCTCCTTCATTACCACACGTCGAGGATTTTAAACAGAGACAGAAAGAAGAATTGGATAAATGTTTAGAACAGCAGAAAGAAGCAGAACTAGCTTTTCTCCTTCAACAGCAACAGCGAGAAGAAGAAGAGGCAAGAAGGAAAGGACAGGAAGAAGATGAAGCAGTGAAGAAACAAGGTCTAGGAGAGGAGGAGGACAGTGAAAGTCAAACGGTAACGGTACTCTTGGACATTTTGGGAGAGTTAAGGAGTCTGAAACAAATATATCAAACTTCTTTATTACGACCCAAAAGAAAAAGACCTTCCCGAGCCAAACAACCAAACCCTGTTACTACGCCTGAGATACCAGCCCTAGTGATTTCTACCAAATCATCGACGGGTGCAGGTCCAGAAGTTGGTCTTGACCGTGGCAAAGGCTTAAGGCAGTTAAAGCTGATTGCTTCTCGTTCCTGAGTTTGTTTTTGAAAAAAAAAAACCAAACACCCAACGGTCCTTTTCAGGGCCACTCGTTTCGAAAAGAGATAGTATTCATATTGCCAAAATCAATTAAAACTCAAAATCCCTTTTTACCCTATGATGTACGTGTGTGAGTGCGTGAGTGTAGGCCATTATTCTAAAAAATTAAAACCAGGAGACACTTACATTTTTCTGTCTGGTCCAATCTGGTACAAAATTTACAATCCAATTCAGAACACAACACAACACTTTAAAAAGTTCATAAATTTCTTCTGTGCCTTTTTTGTTTACTCTCTCTGTTTTTTGAATTTCTTTACTTTCACAGGCTTTTCCTCCTCTTCTTCCTCACTTTTTTCTTGTCTTCTTTTCTTCTCTTTTTTCTCTTTCTGGACGTGTCGGGGTTCATCCTTTGCCGAGGGCACCTCTTCTTCTTCCTCCTGCTCCTGTTGTTTCTTAGGGCAGTCTGAAGATCAATGTCCTTTCTCTTGACAATGATAACAGGTATCTTGACTTTTGTCTCTTTAGACACTTGCTTACTTTTTTGACGGTCTGGACATTCTGCAGCCCAATGCCTTTTCTTCATGACAGATATAGCAAGTATCTTGATTTTTATCTCGAAAGGACGGGGAGTAGTCCGTCGGCTTGTCTGAAGAAAACCTTCGTAAGACGCCTCGCAAAGCTCTGATCAGAAGTTCGATCTTTGCGGGCTCTTCCATCGTTCTGGTCGGCTTAAGAGTGAAATGAACACTGGGAGGGATGGCACTAGCCCTTTATATATACACTGGTCTGTTATGAATATACAGGAACCCATAGCATTTCAAACGTAGTCATTTGACGTTTTGCAGTCAAGATGAAACGATCGCATTATTTCGTGGAGAAAGGAAAAGAAAGTAAGAGACAGAAACGTGACTTATCGCCTCGAACAGTAGCTGAAATCTTGGCTCAAATTCATGCCAGCGATATTGAAGATGAGATGAGTGATCCAGAATCCAGACCCAGAGTGTTTACACCAAACCAAAGTCCACCACCACCAGTAAACCCTGAAAAGTACTACCACATTCGAGAGACGGACAAACGCTCCTCTAGAAAATTTAGAACCACGGCCTACACATACACGGTGAAGTTTCAAGTCCAACGTACCGTTGGAGAAAGCAGAAGAGTTCATCACCGATGTGTGAAATTCTTTGTTAACCACTCTAAAACGGCAATGTGAAGCCAAAGAAGATGATCGCTTGAGACTTTCCATTCATCACGACAGTTTGAAATCCCCCGTTTGGATCGAGTTTAGCAGCTCAGCAGAATTGACACCTTCCAAAGTCATGGACAAGATCCAACACGTGCATCAATCGAACGACAAGTTTCATATCACCGATGAAAAGCGACACTGTTCATGACTCACGTGTTTCTTCTGCAAGGTACCGGACAACGTAAAAAGGTGTTATTGGTGGACGACCTTCTCAGCATCAAGCGTAGCCTCGTCCAAATTAACAACACTCAAGACCAGATGTGTTTAACCCGTACCATTGTGGTGGAACGAACGTATGCCGACAAGAACGACACGGCAGAATGGAAAAGAGCTTGGCAAACTATTAGAAAATCTAGTCGAGCCAAACAACAAAGAGACGCAGAACTCCTGTTACAGCAAGCAGGGATATCCAAAGACACACCCTGTGGCATTCCTGAAATGCAAAAATTGCAAGACGTCTTAGCTCCACGCTACACCTTGAAAGTGCACCCTCAAGAAGTGCGTGGACCTCTGTTGTTTCGTGGCAAAAATTTCAAAGACGGAAAATACATTCACGTCTATCATCACGATGAACATTTCGATGCCATTACCAGTATCACCGGATTCCTGGGATACAGTTATTATTGTGAGAAATGTGACTATGGCTATGACAATCCAGAGCAACACAAGCATTATGGATCGAAATGCTCAGGATGTTGGCCTCTAAACCTTGTCTGGACGAAGGACAAGAACGAGTGCACTGCCCTGCTTGTCAGCGCACGTTTGTCAGTCCAACCTGTTACCAACAACATCTGAAAATGCAAGGTTCACAACAGAAATGTGCTAGTCAACTGCTGAGATTGTGCCCAATTTGTGGACAAGGCATACGTACCAACAGTGCCAAGGCGTACGTATGTTCAGGAAAGAAGTGATGTCACATTTGTCGCCAAATCGTGGACTTGGAACACGAATGCCACATTTAAAAATACCATTCCAAACATGAAGAGGAAGATAACCAGAAGAGAGGGAATTTCATCTTTTTCGATTTCGAATACATTCAAGAGACAGGCATTCACATTCCTAATTTCTGCGTGGCTCATCGCGTGTGCGAGAAGTGCATCCAAGAGCCTATATTTAGTCATTGCCCTCACTGCAGCAAAGATTCCTGGAGGACGTGAAACAATCTTTCGTGGACCGAACACGCTAGCCGATTTCGCCCAATGGATCTTAGACCCCATCGACGAGACGTGGAGTTAAGAGGACATCGAACGTTGCGGAGATTGTCATCGTCATGCCACGGTGATGGCTCACAATTTCTCGGGATACGATGGACAGTTTCTTTTGAGGTACTATACGCAACAAAGTACCGAACGTCCTAAAGTGACTTTGAACGGAGCCAAAATCATTTCCATGCAAGTAGGCCAAGTGCAATTTAAAGATTCGATGACTTACTTGGCCATGCCTATGAGCCGAACGCGTAAAACGTTTGGAATGACAGAAATGGCCAAAGGCTATTTTTCCGCACTTTTTCAATACTTAAGCCAATCAACATGCCGTTCTACCCCATTTGTCTGAGGCTCACTAATACGACCCTGACAACATGCGTACCGAACAAGGAGAAGCTTTCTACGCTTGGTACCACACTCACGCCTCGGACACCTTCGATTTTCAGGAAGAAATGTTAAAGTATTGTCGTTCCGACGTGCACATTTTACGGCGTTGCTGTGGAAAATTTCGAGAATTATTCATGGAACACAGAGGGATCGATCCTTTGAAAGAAGCTTGCACCATTGCCAAAGCGTGTTCCTTAGTGTACCGTCAAAAATTTATGCCCGAAAACACCCTAGATGTCATAAGCCCTCAAACGACCAACTTTGTCAAACGTCAGTATTCGGTCAAAGCCCTACACTGGTTACATTACTTGTGCGACAAGGAAGACAAATGGATATAACACGCTTGCAACGGAGGAGGCGAAAAGATTTTTAAACACTTGTTTGCCTCCACAAATCTGTCCAGCAATTGTATGTTTCATTATTTCCAACAACTTATGCATGAATTAGACATCCAAACACTTTACTTTTTCTGTCTATCACCTTGAAAATCATGGGGCTAGCACAAGACTGTCCAAAAACACTCTCACCTACCCAGGATCCATGTATACAATTATATTGAATCAAACCTTAAAAGAGACAGTGATCAGCAAACTCCTGCATTGTAGAAGTAGCGAGTAAGATCAGGAGACTTCTTTTCCCCATGTTGGTAATTATCACCAAAGGACAGACCCCATGTCCACCCCAAAACAGAAAAAGACTGTCCCAAAACACCATCAACTACCTAGGATACAATGTAGGCAATTAAATACAATCAAGCCAAATAATGCGACAGTGAATTGTAATAATATTCTAATAATAATATTATAATAATATTTCAATAAATATAAAACTGTGTAATTATCGAGTAAGATCAGTAGAGTTTTTCTCTTGTTGATACTTACTGAAGGAAAGACCCTAAGAATGTCCCAAAACACGCTCATCGACCCAGGATACGTGTATACAATTACAATAATTTAATGAAATATGCAATTTTGGTGCATTCTCTCTCTCTCTCTCTCTCTCTCTCTCTCTCTCTCTCTCTCTGATCAAAGATAACTCACTAAATTACTTTTATATTGCAAGTAGCAGCACACTTATTAAGTCGGAATCAATACATTCATATTTCAAAAATTCTTTAAAAGTTTGTTTTTTTTAAAAAAATCTTTAATGAGAGAAAGATCAGCTGAATAATTAAAACCTAAAAGTGCTATATTTATATTTTTTTAAATTCTTGAACTAATTTATTATTTTTATTGGTTTGATAATGGTAAGAATTGCAATAAATAAAACTAAAATCTCCTGTAACGTTATGTCTTTTGTCTCTGATTATTTCCACTTTCAGAAACAAAAGTTTTAAAGGATGCAAACAAGTTTTAAAGCTGTTTTGTTTTGCTTGGGTTTTTTTTTTTTGTTTTTTTTTGTTTTTTGTTTTTTTTAAAAAAAAATACATTTCAAAGGTTGAGGTTCTGTACATGAACAATGCAAAGAAAATATATCTAAGTACTTGCAAGCAGCCATTTACAGCTTGCATGAATGAAAAATAGAAAGTTCATGACTAGAATTAAGAATGTAGCACTTGCAAGCAGCCATTGATAATAAAGCAGAAGGAAAGTAGCACTTGCAAACTCCCACGTACAATTTGTATCAATGAAGAATACAATACACAGGGATAGAATTATGAAAATAGCACTTGCAAGAAGCCATTTACAATAATGCATCAAGGAAGGTTAGAAAATGCACACATAGAATTATGGCGGCAATCCCTCATCCAGATAATAAGGAGGTTGTACCTCTGAAATCTTCGCTACTATCGAGATGCTTTCATTCAAGTAATAATTTACCCAAGTAATTGGAAGAAATCATTGGAACCGATAGACAAAAGAACCCCAAGAAAGATGATGATAAGGATGATCATATTTATTTATTTATTTATATAATTATTTCATTATTATTATTATTATTATTATTATTATTATTATTATTATTATTATTATTACTACTACTACTACTACTACTACTACTACTACTACTACTATGATTTGCTTTTGGAGACAACGCTGAGAATTGGTTGATGGTTGGTTGGTTGAATTTTTTACGGCGCATCAGCACTATGAGGCTATTTGGCGCCATACAAAAGGTTATATCTTTCATTATTTAAAAGTGGTAAAAGATTACGTATCGACCAGCGATACGAAACCAAACAGTTGAAGGTAAAACGATAAAATGGTAACGGTGATAAATAAAGTTTCCCGATCAACGGGGAGTGCAAATGATGTATGACAACGAAAACAGATGAAAGGTAATTAAAATCTAACGACGGTATATATAGCACATAAAACTGTTTAAGGTGATAGCATAAAAGCTATAACTTATGATAAATATTTACTTCCTTCAGGAAGTCTATAATATAAGAAATGCTAACTGTATCAAAGAGCTCCCTAATGTCATGCACATTGTAATAATGATTACGCGTAGGTTGGAGGTCGAAACACTCCAACATAAAGTGCTTGACAGTGAATGGTTCATTGCAAGATATGCACTCTGGTGGGTCTTCTCCTTTTAGTATGTAGGAGTGGGTTAAATAAGTATGACCGATTCGAATTCTTGCAATGACTACCTCCTCCCTACGGACGGCTCTGTAGGAAGGAGTCCATTCTCCTAGGGTTGGCTTGATGGCATGAAGTTTGTTATTCACGGCATCATTCCATGATGCCTGCCATTTCTGACGTAAACAGTCTTTGATACTACGTTTAAACTCAGTATACGGTGTATTAAAATCAGATGGTTCTAGTGATAGGGCCATTTTAGCAGCGCGATCTGCTTTGTCATTACCTTTAATTCCAATATGACTGGGTAACCAACAGTATACTATATTGTGTGAGGTACTCAGCTCAGTATGTTTAAGGAGAACATTAGCTAATAATGGATTCTCCAGTTTTCTATTATGTAGTGACTGAAGTACTGATAGTAAATCGGAGAAGATGATGCTATTCAAAATACGCTTGCTTTCAATATATTGCAATGCAAGGTCTATTGCTCTGATTTCAGCTGAAAAAATTGATGTACCATTTGGCAAGCGAACTTTTGTTGTGTGTTTTCCACTAACGAAGGCTGCAGCAGCCTTTTCCTGATCTTTTGATCCATCAGTATATATTCTTGTATAATTTTCAAATTGGGTGAGGAGTTCATGGTAAGAGTTGTGGAAGATGGAAGGGTTTGTCTCCGAATTTTTTCCATCGTGTAACGTGAAAAGTACCTTTGGTTGTTGAAGTAGCCAGGGAGGTGTTTCGGAGACGGTCGTTTTCAGAAGTTTTGAAAGTTCAATTTTGGTACTGTCAAGGCATGGTAATATTCTAATGCCAAAGGTAGGTGTGACGTTTGGTTTATTGTCATATAAGGTTTTATATTTGGGTTCAAAAGCAGCCGAAAAAGCAGGGTTCAGAGGGTTTGAGCTTAATTTGAGAGCATACTGTGCGGAAAGCATTTCTCTACGTTGTGATAAAGGGGGTTCGTTCGCTTCAACGAGTAGGCTTTCACACGGGGATGTCTTAAATGCTCCCAGGGCAAGTCTTATTCCCTGATGATGAATTGGGTCTAGCATCTTCAAATAGGACTTCCTGGCTGAACCATAGACAACGCAACCATAGTCTAGTTTCGAGCGAATAAATGTTCTGTATAAACTGAGTATGACTTTCCTATCAGCACCCCAGTCAGTGTGCGCTATTACTTTAAGTAAATCTAGAGACTTCAAGCATTTAGCTTTCAAATTCTTCAGGTGCGGAATAAAGGTCAGTTTTCTGTCGAAGATAATACCTAAGAATTTTGCTTCCTCAACAACTAGAATAGGTGTTCCGTCCAGCGAGAGTTTAGGTTCATCATGATGTCTTTGTAACTGACAGAAATACATACATGCAGTTTTTTATTTCGAGAATTTGAAACTGTTAGTATTGGCTTAATTTTGAATCTTGTTGATATTTTGCTGTAATTGTCTTTCAATTGTATGCATGTGCTTGGATCGGTAACATATTAAAAAGTCGTCAACATATAGGGAGCAATCTACACCTGGATTCAGACACTTGGTGATGCTATTAATTTTTATGTTGAAAAGCGTCACGGATAAAATACTGCCCTGGGGCACACCCATCTCTTGATCGTGCATATCAGAGAGGGTGGAGCCCACTCGTACCTTGAATTCCCTGTCTGAGAGGAAGTTTGATATGAACGAGGGCAGTCGGCCTTTTAGACCCAGATCGTGCAGGTCATTTAGTATTCCGTACTTCCACGTTGTGTCATAGGCCTTTTCCAGATCAAAGAAAACCGATACTAAGTGTTCCTTCTTGATAAAAGCGTCGCGAATAAATGTTTCCAGTCTAACCAGATGATCATTGGTACTACGACCATAACGAAAGCCACTTTGGAAAGGAGATATTAAATTGTTGATTTCCAAATACCATACAAGCCGAGAATTGATCATTCGTTCCATTGTTTTGCATACGCAGCTAGTTAATGATATAGGTCTATAGTTGGTAGGATCTGCGCTATCTTTGCCTGGTTTGGGAATTGGTATTACTGTTGCTTCTTTCCATATTTTTGGTACATTACCAGTAATCCATAAATCATTGAAGATTTCCAGAAGAACTGTTAAGGATGGTTCTGGAAGGTGTTTCAAAAACTGGTAATGTATATCGTCAGGCCCAGCGGATGTATCATGGGCCTTATTCAAAGATTCTATAAGCTCCGACAATGAAAACGGTTGGTTATAGCTCTCTGAGTTATTCAATGTGAATTTCAACCGTGTTTTTTTCTTTTTGAGCTTTCAATCTTCGGAAAGCTTCTGAATAATTAGAGGATGAGGAATTTTTTGGAGAAACAATCGGCAAGTACATTAGCTATTTCATGTTTGGTATTGAAATTGTTATTATTTAGGTTCAGATGTCGGAAAGAATTGTATTTTCCCTTTCCATTTATTTTGCGGATCGTATCCCAAACTTTCTTTATTGAGGAACGAGAGTTTAAAGTTGAAACATATTTATTCCATGATGCTCGTTTACTTTCTTTAATGGTGCGGCGAGCTTTGGCCCGAACAATACGGTACTGAGTTAAATTTTCGGGCGTTGGACGATTATTAAATTTTTTCAGTGCTTCTCGGCGTTGTCTAATGGCTTCTTTACATTCTTTAGTGAACCACGGTTTTTGGGTTCTTTTACAGTTCGGCGAGGACTTAGGAATGGATTCTTGTGCAATCTCAATTAAAACAGATGTAAATTGTCGAATACGATCATTATCGTTTAGGATGGTATTCCTGTTTAGTCGAGCTGTACAAAGTGTTTCAAATTTGGCCCAGTCAGCTTTCTTTAAATTCCACTGTTTAATCGTGTCATCAATTGTAACGTTGGTGTTCTTAAGAGAGATTGGAAAGTGATCACTGCTGTGAAGGTCATCAGCGACCTTCCAATTATAATCCAAAAGTAGTGAAGGAGAACAAATTGTTAAGTCGATGCATGTGTATGTACCAGTTCCTGGGTGCAAGTACGTCGGAGACTTGGTATTAAATAGACACAAGTCGTGTCTAGTAATAAAATCTTCAACCTTTTTGCCCCTGTCGCTTATGTAATTTGATCCCCATAAAATGTTATGGGCATTAAAATCACCGAGTAAAACAAATGGCGCGGGAAGTTGTTGAGCAAGCGTGTCTAATTCATTTGGTAATAAGTTGGTGTTTGGTGGTATGTAAATAGAACAAAATGTAATCACTCGATGTAGAGTGACACTCACAGCAGTGGCTTGCAAATTTGTGTTTAAAGGGATGACGCTATGTGGGGCTCTATTGTTCACAGCAATAGAAACCCCTCCCGAGGCCCTGTCAACGTTCTGTAAGTAGGTGTTAAACAGGGAGTAGTTTTAAGTGTGATGTTGTCCGTATCTTTTAAAAAGGTTTCCTGAAGGCATATTATTGCAGGATCATATTCGTTTAAAAGCAGAAGAATTTCATTGTAATTGGTTCTAAGTCCTCGACAGTTCCATTGTATGATGGTATTCTTCAGTATAAGATTAGAGTGGAGATTTTGGAGCTAGGTTAGACTTTTCGCGGAGACAGTCTGTATGATTATTTCTCTGGAGGAAGTACGGGGATGATTTTTTTGTTAGGTTTGGAGCTACTTTGAGGACACGGAGCAGTACAGAGGAGAAGGATGGGCCAGTAGGTGATGTTTTTGCCTGTACAAGCTTTCTGGCCTCTGGATAGGGAATGTTGGATGTGTATTTAACCCTCTGTATTTCCTTCTCCTGTTTCCAGGTATCACATTCCTTGGAATTGACGTGGTGCTCTTTCCCACAGTTGACACAATGCGGAGTTGCTCTACACTCAGCTTCCTGGTGAGAATGGTCTCCGCATCGGCCACATATCTGGCTTTTTGAGCAACGATCTTCGTGATGGTCATATTTCTGACATTTATAGCATCGAAGGAGGTTGGGTATGTAAATCTCAACCTTCACTTGCAAAAAGCCAACCTTGACCACTCTGGGTACTGCTGGCTTGTTGAAGGTGAGTATGAATGTGTTGGTGTCCTGCAGATTGTTATTACGTTTAATTCTTATTCTGCGAACTGCAGTGACACCTTCGTTTTTCATCCCTTCGATGATATCTTTGTCGCTTACTCCGGCCAAGTCCCGACATCGAATCACGCCTTTGGACGAGTTGAGTGTTGTGTGAGCGAATGAGGTCACCGGAATATCGAAAAATGTCTTCATTTTCCGGATATTTTCGGTCTGACCCCGTCGATCACATTCAACAAGTAGGCATCCCGATTTCAACTTCTTTACACTTTTTGGTGTACCAATTATACCCGTAATTGTCTTTTCGATAACAAACGGAGACAGTGAGGCTAGCGGTTTTGATTCGTCTGTAGATTGTATAACCATGAAGCGTGGAAATGATTCCACACCACATGGTTCGTCATCTGAGTCAGATAAAGTTTTGGTACGTTTGAGCTGATTTTTTTTTGAAATATCCATGTTGGTGGATTTAAAAATCAGCACCCGTGCTCCCCGCCCACCAAGGAACCCAACAAGGGGACACTTTTCAAGTGCCAGGGATACACAGATGTTATACTCAGTAGGTAAATTCACCTCCTGATTCATCCCATAAGACATACTCAGTCGGTAAAATTACCTCCCAATTGACCCGTTGAGCCACCGCCTTCTAGGAAGTCTTCTAAGACTTGGAAAAGGGAAAGTTAAAGGATAGAATGTAGGGGCAACGGTGGTATCAAGAGAGATACAACGAGAAGGATAAAGAAAGTGAGCGAGTAAGTAAAGACCTCCTAGGGCTCGGCGTGACCAGCCGATTTGTCGAGACCGGGCCCATCCCGACCACCCGTCTAGAAGAAGTAGAGGCCAAAGTAGTGTATTGCATCGGAAAGCCTCTGCTCAACTACCAGGATCCTTTCCTCCTCCGACACGGGTCGCAACCCACGGCAAACAGGTTGCCTCTACTTAGTCGCCTCTTACGACACGTAGCGAGGCACGTCGGGCCAATTCTACAACCCCGGATCCGCAGGGGGACGCTGAGAATTGCGACAGGCCACATTTCACTAGTTACAATTTCGAAAGGTCACATTTCACTAGTCACAAATGCAAAGGTCACATTTCACCAGCGGAGGTGGGAAAGCTTATGCGATGCTTGAAATCAAAGCCAGCATACTTTTGATCACGAGTCCAAAGTTTCAAAGCTCTGAGCTCCCACCACCATATTGTCCAGATATGTTAAAAACACGGAAAGATCCTTTTTGGGTTTAGTCCCTGTAGGGGTAGTATGGTGAGTTGCGCGGTTAGGGAGAGGGTCTGTATGATGGTTCTAAAACGTTACGAGCATGACAGATGAATAGTCATGTAAGGCTTTGATTCGAGCATATTTTTATCTTTATAATATTAGACAAATAACATTATACCTCTTTGTCGTATTTTACCTCTCCTGAACATCCAGTATGGAATGCAACCGACGAAAGTATCGCAACTTGTTTGCTCAATTTGGAATGCAGCTTTCGTTTTCCGCTATGGAGTCTGCGCCACATACATGCGACCCAAATGGTGTAAGTCAATTAACAGGATTGAGATTTCAGTGACAATACCTTTATTATCATGTTCCGACATGAGTGCTGTATTATCATGTAATACTGATTGTAATGCATAAACACGGATGTAGTTGTAAATGTCATTGGCCTTTTGTCGGGCAATTATCCGCATCTCAAGGAGCCAATCTCGACCTCTTGGCACTTAACACAGTTCTGTCCTTGCCGCGTGTTGTGCAAGGCATACCTTTTTGTGAAGTTATTCATACTTCTTGACCTTTAAACCCTTTGGTGACAGAATAAAATACGATCATACTTTCAGTCACATAGTGGAAGACGCAGTTAGGGCTTAGACTTTGGGAGTCTTTAGAACGTTTACATCAGAAAAATGTTGAGGCAAATGAACCATCAATTTATCTCAGATAAACAATACGTGTTCTTTATTTTAAAGGAATCGTGACCAATAATTCCGTAAATAGTCTTTCTCCAGATTATATTTCTCACCTAACTGAACTAAAATAAAACTGAGTGTGATCACCAATCAACGAGTAAAAACGAACTCCAGATTCCGGGGTCGAAAACCAATCATTTCAAAAGCTCTTTCACTGTAACAGCATTTTCCTTTTGGAATTCCTCACCGCTGAGGATATACAAGTCAAATTCCCTTGCTTCGTTTAAAACCTCACTGAAGACATTCTCTTTGAACCAGCTGGAACGATATATTAAAGTGTATGCATGTATGTATATATGGATGGATGGATTTATGTATAGATGGATGGATCGATAGAAGGATGTATATACGATTGTATCTATGTATGGCTGTATCAGTCCAAGCTTTGGTGCTTCAAACTGTCAGACCTCTGCTCCTGCGAAATTTTTCATATTCACTGTTTGAGCTCGCCGTCTGTTCGCCGAATTGATCGTTCTCCGGGTCTATTCCTGTGTCGCTCTTGTCATCAAACCGATCGTGCCCTGAGTCACAGACTGGATTGTAGTCTCATTGGCCGATTGGTTCGTGTTATGTGTTGCCGACTGGATCGTATTCTGTGTGTCAACTGCTCGTTATCTGAGTGGTAGTTGGAGAAATCGCCTTCAGAATTCGACAGAGAGATACGAACAAAGATGAAGTAGTGAACGATGAGCCTGTGGCGGCGTGCGAGGTGGGTGGAGGAAGCTATTATTACGTTTTTTTCTTGGCCAGCTGAAATTTTCATAGTATTTTTCACCTTAATATAACGAGGAAATTCTTCACAAAACTTATATTTAGGATAGGGCGGCAACTCAAATAAAAACTGTTGTCTGTAGTTATATCGGGATCCACTGAAGAGCATTGCCTATGGGCGCCCGGAAGCCTCGCGCCGCAGCTGAGAACAGGGATCTTCAATAACATCTTGCATTTTCGGAAGAGCGTGGTTAAGAAAATCTCATTGCTTTCTTAACCGGCCTTGTTCTGCGTGGACGAAAGACCGAATCCTTATATATATATATATATATATATATATATATATATATATATATATATATATATATATATATATATATATATATATATATATATATATATATATATATATATATATATATATATAAATTCTTCCTTTACTGAGAATCGAAACGGGGTTTGAGACTACGGAACCCACCGCCTTGCTTATGCACCAATCCTCAAACTACAAACCCTCTGGACCTATCGTACATACCCCATATAGAATTGAGCTTTCGTGCATAACAGACGCCTAAATATCTGAGAAAAGACATTCGTCCCTATGAATACATAAATAGGTTTGAAAAGTGTAATAAAACAGCTATTCCGTCGTGAGAAAAATTCTACTCAACAGTAAAAAAGATACATAAAATAAACATACCATCATTATTAAAATTTCAGAAACACTAAATAAGATACAGCTATGAAAATGAGTGATGTACCGTCGATTTATTTCCGCAGAATGTGTCTAACATTTTATACAACTTGAAGGTATTAATGATGGGAATGATGGCATGACCGTGTTCCTCATTTGATATATATAATACTTAACAGCAAAGAAATTGGTTTCACAGGTTAAACACTAGATAATACGACAGGTCAAAATAGGTCGAAAAATGATAAAATACCTTTTGAAGAACATATAGTAGAGCAGTTTGAAAAAGTCTAATGGCTAAGTTCATCATTGAAGATTTTTAGATAACAGTCATTAGTCCCGCATATCTCTTTTTTGTATACTCTTTATTTCCTGTAAGATTTCATCAAAATGATAAACAGCTACTCCTGTAATGCTAATTATTGTAGCAATTGTGATTAAACAAGAGGATGATGTAATCGATACATAAGATCAAAGGCAAACTAATGACACTGTAAATCTTGCAAACATTTCTGACGATTTGATGACGGCATAGTCATTGAAGATTCTATGCGATTTTCGTGCAGAGTTATCGACCTTTACAAGGATTAAAATAAAGAAAGGCAATGGAATGGGTCACTATCGAGGCTATTTGAATATAATTGAAAATAAAAACCTCAACAAAAGCACCCTCCTTTATTATGTAAAACAGTAGTGTCCTGATGTCGGATTGGGCTTTTTTGCCCTTTTGTGCCCGCTGGAACACATTCCAGATTCTATCGCTCGTGACTTGGCAATTGAGCAGTGTGCTATGGGTAGCCAATGGTTGAATAGCATTGATAATCCACTAACGTGAACAGTCATGGAGGATAGAGGCTGATGACTTGTATCAGAGTCCAAAAGGGCAAAAATGCCAAATCCTGCCCGATTTACACTACTCATACTGGGTACAACCAGTGGAATTATAAACATGCTTTTGAGACTGTGCACGGTATCAGTTGTTATTCAGCGAGTACTGGATCGATTAATACTTGCCAAGACTATATATAAAGATTGCTGTGCGATCACAACTGATTGATGCAGATTGTATCAAAACGGCCGATCTTTCAGTGTTTAAATTCGAAGATAGATAAGCTATTTTGATTTAATTTGCACCAGGGGTAGAACTACTTTTGCTAATTTAGAAAATAACAGAAGATTGCTGGTTTGAATCTAACTTTCGAACAAAATTTTGCTTTATAAGTAAGGAGACTACTGGGTCTGGCTGGTGAAATTGAAAGTCAAATCTGATTATTGTAAGGTCGATTTCGCTAATGTATACGTAGCATGCATAATCTTTGAATGGTATCTGAAACTGATTTGGACTACGCACATCAGTTGACTGTAAAACATCACAAGCTTACAATTAGTCGCGTAAAGAACTAATTAAAAGCACAGCTTGAACGGAGAAATTTCCTTTGATGTTAAAGAATGACTGTGGAATATGATGGCAATAAATCAGATTGACGCTAATAATATTTGGAGGGAGTTTATGGTTGTCTCTAGAAATGGTATTAAATTACCAATCGACTGGGATATAAAGTCTGTAGGAGAGAAACTTCATTTGCTGTTATCATCTGAATGCATCATATCAATTTATCAAAGAAGCACAAAAGATACAAAACCATATTACATGCGTTTTCAGATACTTATTGGAACATATTGATAACTTTGATTAACTTGGTAGTGGCTCTAGAAATGGAACGGAATAAATTAAAACAGGCTTTTGAGGAAAAGGAACTTATATAAAACGGTGCAATAAAAGGTAGAGAATCTGACTAGATCGCGCATTACGTCTGAAACTTTTGATGATTATAACTCTAATAATGAAGACACCCATGCGTAGGCCAATTAAGCATATGTTTTTGGGGTATTATATAGAAATGGAATCTGAACAGTTTTACAAATTGATATTCCACGAGGCAGAAGAAAAGCAGCGCGAGCATAAGAGGAAATTAGTAATGGCTGTTGCCGAACAACCTAAAAGTTATTATTAAATTTATAAGACGTTTGATATTATTAGGTACGTACGTTAGTCTGACAAAATTTATGTTGGTATTGTATTCAGGGTTGGGTCGTTTAAGGTTATTGACGCGGACTCCTTTCTGAAAGATATTTTATCTAGCACTGCAAAGGAATTTCACTATGAGGACCCTGCAATAGGCATAATGAATTATTTGAGAAGGGCTGATTTACAATTTCGTGTTACTATTGGCGGACTCCACGGAGTTTTGCATAAAATACCACTAGATGCTTATAACGAGATAAAACGTCAGCGACTGGAAGAAACAATGGCATCCACTCACCCATTGTCGGAATTTTCTTACCCCTTTTTAAGTTCAGACAAGCAAAAACAATATCTGAGATATATTGTTAGATTTGGCGCTCCAAACGGAAGTGTGCGAGTTGGTGTAATACTCAGTGATGGATCATTTGGCTTATTTGGATCGAGATGAATTTAAGACACATTCTCCACACTTAACAGAGGCATTGCTGTTAACGTGTTCACTTATGATAAAGGCTTTTATCGGCTTGTACTGTCCGCACATGGGCAACATGGAAGAACTCAGACTAATTTGTTGTTGCTGCGTGAAATGTTGATTCAGAGTTGGTGTCGCACTACGTATGGATAAAGAATTTTGCTCGGTTGCCTAACCAACAGAGGAAGCACGAGGATAAGAACCCTCCATGCAGACGTTGCAAGCTTGTATTTAGCACACAAGAACTGCTCATCGACCATGACTTTTACTGTGATGGTATCAGTAAAATTCTGCCAGATGCCAGAACCAGGAAAAAAAATTATCAAATTCACTGCGGTGCAACAAAAGATGAAAGTTCCTTATATTTATATAGGAGGACTTTGAATGTCTCAACGTTACAGTAGAAAACTCCGCGTCCAGCAAACCCATAAAAGTCGATGACCAACAATCATGCATATTTTGTTAAATTGCAGTTCGATCTGTTTATTGAGAAATGTTTCGTGGCGCAGTATATCCAGATGAACACAGATCTATGAAGTAAGGCTACCATCAAGTTTGAGAGAGATTTTTAAGCTCATAAATAATTCCGTATTCGGATAAACAATGCGCAAATCTGCGCAAAATCTGCGCATACGAATTCGAGTAGACATATTCCGAGATTGTGTTGTAACAACTTGCAATTCCTCTCTACTCCGCTGACAGACTTTGGTCCAACCGGTGATGATCTCAAACGATAATGTGTTGGTTGTCATGAAGTATCAATTTTTTCTGAAATAGTAAAGACATCAAAGGACCATACCGGGTCAACAGCCGTTGTTTACCTTCTAACTCTCCAGGTGCATAAAGATACCGAACATACATGTCTCCGAGTGGCTATAATGGTGCCGAATGTGAGATCATTTTCTGGGTAAATGTTAACGTGCGTGTGACTTCACTGTTTATTGCTGCTATAATTAACTGAAGCTACCCATTCGTGTGATCGGGTACTTGAAAGGCTTGTAACCCGCTTCCGAGATCTCATTAACAATTCTTGCGCGTACTGATAACCAAAAAAACCGTTCTGAAAGATTGCGATTAAATCATTCCACAATAGCTTGGGTAAGATGAATGTTGACATGCCCTACACGAACTCGCACAAGGTGTTTGGTAAACAAGACAGCAAAAGATCCAATAAATTCTTTACCAGCATCCACTTGTAACAACCGTGGCCATGTGAGTGGTAGCGTACATAAATGCGTTCGAATGATCTGCGATACTTGCAGGATCTATCGCCGTCAACAGCTCCGCTTCTTTGTATCTGCAGCAAAAATTGGGAGATAAATTTGCCAGAAAGCTTGTTTGGCCAACCATGATCAAGCGACCACATGAGTGACATTTGCTGCACCGGCTAACCTTCACATGAAAGATTCACCTCTCCAATATCCACTCGTACTGGAGTTTATTTATTTTGTACTGTTCGGTTTTGTGTCCATTGTTGGTATTAATATTATTTCATTTAATGAGAGTCGCAGGAGGCAGAGCTTCCAAGTGCAATCTTGGCCTTCATTCCTCCGTTGACGACCCATCCTGACCTTTGTTCTCCAGCTTCTGGTCTCTCAATCGCATTTAACTCATGTTTAAGATCGACATCGCCGCGTTGACGTGCACGAACATCGTTTGATACCTTAAACACGCAGTATCAACACGATTTACAGGTGTCTTCACCAGACTTTGGTAAGTTGTTAGAATCGAGTCGTATATCCAGCCGTGTGCCAGGCCCACATCAATTGTATCGAGGAAATTGCTTTTCACAGGGATATGTATTGCACGATATTCCTGGTAGCTTTGTTAATGCAGCCGCGAAATCACCGCCAACATTTTCTAAACTGGATCATGCTCGTCCACAGCTTTTTCCAATAAACGCGAACTTGTTTGCTTCACATCAAACACAAGTTCCAATAATCGTTGCTCGTCCACTATATGTTCGTGCTCGAGTTGGATTTGCTGTACGTGTTTTTGCCCAACATAGTACACAATATGAAGACATGATTGTATTGTATTATTCAATGGCATCACGAAAAAGGAAGTTTGTACATGCCATTGGAAAAACCAAGGGTGTTTCTGTTATTGGCTTCTCTACACAGGCAACACCCAAACCGTCCAAGTATGGTAATGGAACTGGAAATTCCGTATTTGCAAACTCAGTTCCTGCACTGATCAGTGACCCTGCTGGATAAGAAGAAACTAAACTATTGTTGAATATTGGTTGAAGTGGGATAGGATGTTCGTGAATGCGCCGTCAGCTGAAGACCAGCTGTGTTATGATGTTTTAAAAGATTTTAAGAAAAAGTTGAGTGACAATAGTGGTAACACTACGAGACGCAAAGCCTTAATATGCTATCAAATGTTTAAAGGAAATATGAAAGAAGCGATTAGAATAATAAATAACATGTTCTCAAGCGTATATATGTCCTCTTTTTGTAATGTTAACAACGTCAGATGTAAAAAAATAATTAATAACGGTAAATTTCTTAA
Source organism: Megalonaias nervosa (assembly GCA_016617855.1). Lineage (NCBI taxonomy): Eukaryota > Metazoa > Mollusca > Bivalvia > Unionida > Unionidae > Megalonaias > Megalonaias nervosa. Next base: position 10,495 of record JAECUM010025411.1, on the reverse strand, counting down.
ATTCAATTAAACTTGGTAAAGTAGATGTTTTTCAATATTAATTGCATTTTATCATTAGCGGATAGATTAATGTATGTTACTGATTGGAAAATGGTGATTTTTAGTCTTTAAATTCACCTTGTATCTTTCCGTCTTATAATCGAGTCTTGGATAAGTAAATTTGGCCAGCTCGATGGTATTAGTTGCCGATTGCATACCGGTATTTATGTTGAAAATGGTCAATGTAATGTAATAAAACGAATATAAAGAAAGATAATGTACCAAATGTCATAATAACATTTTGGGTGATGAATTCCATTAACTTAAAATACAAGTTCTCTCTCTCTCTCTCTCTCTCTCTCTCTCTCTCTCTCTCTCTCATAATGGTATTCATACAACTCAGCAAATGTTTTGTCAGATGATTCATACTTTATATAGAATTAAATGATATATTAGGTATTTTACTGTATTAATGTATTATGCTGTGTTTGTATGTTTTGCAAATCATACATGTTGTAATGACTCAAGTTTTATTTTTATAATGTCGGTAATACGCTACCTAGAACTATCAAGCCGTTAAATAAATCGCATTTTATCTTTCTTATATAGTCCTATATTTAAACTCCAAAAATTATCCACTGGAAATATTACAAGAAAAGGTTATCCATCTTCTCATTTGTTCTTTAGGTATATCTAGATTATGTATATTATTTTCAACATACTCGATTCTTTTAAGAGCCTACTTCACAAATTTCTTTTTTCTGTTTATGTCAAATCTAAACAAAATTGATATGCCTAAAGTAGATACTCCCACCACTTTCGTAGAACTATTTGTATTATCATCAGAAAATAAAATTATTATTAATATTATTATTATTATTATTATTATTATTATTATTATTATTATGTTACATACATCTAAATGTTAATAGTTTACCCATTTCAATTTGTGACTGCCGGCAGCATCTATAAGAATTGTTGACTCTGTATACATTTTGATTCAGGTATGTGATACTTACTTCCACTCTACATGCGAAGATATAACAAGCAAAGGCTTTAAGACCTGGTTTTCCATTGATGAGGGATACATCTGTCGTCAGTGTCGTTGGTTAGGAGGCAAATGTGATTACTTGATGGGTATCACACGACTTCAACAAGTAATGTATTATTTTACAAGGAATTAATTGTTTCTTTTCTAGGCTGTTCGATACGTTTCTCCCAAATGTTTATAATGGCCTTATTATTAGAGTTGTAATTCTCTAACCTCAATTTCAATTTCTTGCAACATTTCAGGAGAATAAATATATTTTTGATTGTAAAGAACTGTATTTTGAGAAAACTGTAACATTACTGAGACTTACTGCAATTTGATTTTAGTCTATATGTTTACTTTAGTTGGTTGGTTGGTTAGTTGAATTTTTACAGCGCACCAGCACTATGAGGCTATTTAGCGCCATACAAAAGGTTATATCTTTCATTATTTAAAAGTGGTAAAAGATTACGTATCGACCAGCGATACGAAACCAAACAGTTGAAGGTAAAACGATAAAATGGTAACGGTGATAAATAAAGTTTCCCGATCAACGGGGAGTGCAAATGATGTATGACAACGAAAACAGATGAAAGGTAATTAAAATCTACCGACGGTATATATAGCACATAAAACTGTTCAAGGTGATAGCATAAAAGCTATAACTTATGATAAATATTTACTTCCTTCAGGAAGTCTATAATATAAGAAATGCTAACTGTATCAAAGAGCTCCCTAATGTCATTCACATTGTAATAATGATTACGCGTAGGTTGGAGGTCGAAACACTCCAACACAAAGTGCTTAACATTGAATGGTTCATTGCAAGATATGCACTCTGGTGGGTCTTCTCCTTTTAGTATATAGGAGTGGGTTAAATAAGTATGGCCGATTCGAATTCTTGCAATGACTACCTCCTCCCTACGGACGGCTCTGTAGGAAGGAGTCCATTCTCCTAGGGTTGGCTTGATGGCATGAAGTTTGTTATTCACGGCATCATTCCATGATGCCTGCCATTTCTGACGTAAACAGTCTTTGATACTACGTTTAAAATCAGTATACGGTGTATTAAAATCAGATGGTTCTAGTGATAGGGCCATTTTAGCAGCGCGGTCTGCTTTGTCATTACCTTTAATTCCAATATGGCTGGGTAACCAACAGTATACTATATTGTGGGAGGTACTCAGCTCAGTATGTTTAAGGAGAACATTAGCTAATAATGGGTTCTCCAGTTTTCTATTATGTAGTGACTGAAGTACCGATAGTGAATCGGAGAAGATGATGCTGTTTAAAATACGCTTGTTTTCAATATATTGCAATGCAAGGTCTATTGCTCTGATTTCGGCTGAAAAAATTGATGTACCATTTGGCAAGCAAACTTTTGTTGTGTGTTTTCCACTAACGAAGGCTGCAGCAGCCTTTTCCTCATCTTTTGATCCATCAGTATATATTCTTGTATAATTTTCAAATTGGGCGATTAGTTCATGGTAAGAGTTGTGGAAGATGGAAGGGTTTGTCTCCGATTTTTTTTCATCGTGTAACGTGAAAAGTACCTTTGGTTGTTGAAGTAGCCAGGGAGGTGTTTCGGAGACGGTCGTTTTCAGAATTTTTGAAAGTTCAATTTTGGTACTGTCAAGGCATGGTAATATTCTAATGCCAAAGGTAGGTGTGACGTTTGGTTTATTGTCATATAAGGTTTTATATTTGGGTTCAAAAACAGCCGAAAAAGCAGGGTTCAGAGGGTTTGAGCTTAATTTGAGAGCATACTGTGCGGAAAGCATTTCTCTACGTTGTGATAAAGGGGGTTCGTTCGCTTCAACGAGTAGGCTTTCACACGGGGATGTCTTAAATGCTCCCAAGGCAAGTCTTATTCCCTGATGATGAATTGGGTCTAGCATCTTCAAATAGGACTTCCTAGCTGAACCATAGACAACGCAACCATAGTCTAGTTTCGAGCGAATAAATGTTCTGTATAAACTGAGTATGACTTTCCTATCAGCACCCCAGTCAGTGTGCGCTATTACTTTAAGTAAATCTAGAGATTTCAAGCATTTAGCTTTCAAATTCTTCAGGTGTGGAATAAAAGTCAGTTTTCTGTCGAAGATAATACCTAAAAATTATGCTTCCTCAACAACTGGAATAGGTGTTCCGTCCAGCGTGAGTTTAGGTCCATCGTGATGTCTTCGTAACTGACAGAAATGCATACATACAGTTTTTGATTTCGAGAATTTGAAACCGTTAGTATTGGCCCAATTTTGAATTTTGTTGATATTTTGCTGTAATTGTCTTTCAATTGTATGCATGTGCTTGGATCGGTAACATATTAAAAAGTCGTCAACATATAGGGAGCAATCCACACCGGGAGTCAGACACTTGGTGATGCTATTAATTTTTATGTTGAAAAGCGTCACGGATAAAATACTGCCCTGGGGCACACCCATCTCTTGATCGTGCATATCAGAGAGGGTGGAGCCCACTCGTACCTTGAATTCCCTGTCTGAGAGGAAGTTTGATATGAACGGCAGTAGACCCAGATCGTGTAGGTCATTTAGTATTCCGTACTTCCACGTTGTGTCATAGGCCTTTTCCAGATCAAAGAAAACCGCTACTAAGTGTTCTTTCTTGATGAAAGCGTCGCGAATAAATGTTTCCAGTCTAACCAGATGATCATTGGTACTACGACCATAACGAAAGCCACTTTGGAAAAGAGATATTAAATTGTTGATTTCCAAATACCATACAAGCCGAGAATTGATCATTCGCTCCATTGTTTTGCATACGCAGCTAGTTAATGATATAGGTCTATAGTTGGTAGGATCTGCGCTATCTTTGCCTGGTTTGGGAATTGGTATTACTGTTGCTTCTTTCCAAATTTTTGGTACATTACCAGTAATCCATAAATCATTGAAGATTTCCAGAAGAACTGTTAAGGATGGTTCTGGAAGGTGTTTCAAAAACTGGTAATGTATATCGTCAGGCCCAGCGGATGTATCATGAGCCTTATTGAAAGATTCCATAAGCTCCGACAATGAAAACGGTTGGTTATAACTTTCTGAGTTATTCGATGTGAATTTCAACCGTGTTTTATCTTCTTGAGCTTTTAGTCTTCGGAAAGCTTCTGAATAATTAGAGGATGAGGACTTTTTGGAGAAACAATCAGCAAGTACATTAGCTATTTCATGTTTGGTATTGAAATTGTTGTTATTTATCTTTACATGTCGGAATGAATTGTGTTTTCCCTTCCCATTTATTTTGCGGATCGTATCTCAAACTTTCTTTATTGAGGAACGAGAGTTTAAAGTTGAAACATATTTTTTCCATGATGCTCGTTTACTTTCTTTAATTATGCAGCGAGCTTTGGCCCGAACAATACGGTACTGAGTTAAGTTTTCGGGCGTTGGGCGATTATTAAATTTTTTCAGTGCTTCTCGGCGTTGTCTAATGGCTTCTTTACATTCTTTAGTGAACCACGGTTTTTGGGTTCTTTTACAATTCGGCGAGGACTTAGGAATGGATTCTTCTGCAATCTCAATTAAGACGGATGTAAATTGTTGAATAGGATCAATATCGTTTAGGACGATATTCCTGTTAATTCTAGCTGTAGAAAGTGTTTCAAACTTGCCCCAGTCAGCTTTCTTTAAATTCCACTGTGGAATCGTGTCATCAATTGTAACGTTGGTGTTCTTAAGAGAGATTGGAAAGTGATCACTGCTGTGAAGGTTATCAGCGACCTTCCAATTATAATCCAAAAGTAGTGAAGGAGAACAAATTGTCAAGTCGATACATGTGTATGTACCAGTTCCTGGGTGCAAGTACGTCGGAGATTTGGTATTAAATAGACACAAGTCGTGTCTAGTAATAAAATCCTCAACCTTTTTGCCCCTGTCGCTTATGTAATTTGATCCCCATAGAAAATTATGGGCATTAAAATCACCGAGTAAAACAAATGGTGCAGGAAGTTGTTGAACAAGCGTGTCTAATTCATTTGGTAATAAGTTGGTGTTTGGTGATATGTAAATAGAACAAAAAGTAATCACTCGATGTAGAGTGACACTCACAGCAATGGCTTGCAAATTTGTGTTTAAAGGGATGACGCTATGTGGGGCTCTATTGTTCACAGCAATAGAAACCCCTCCCGCGGCCCTGTCAACGTTCTGTAAGTAGGTGTTAAACAGGGAGTAGTTTTTAAGTGTGATGTTGTCCCTATCTTTTAAAAAGGTTTTCTGAAGGCATATTATTGCAGGATCATATTCGTTTAAAAGCAGGAGAATATCATTGTAATTGGCTTTAAGTCCTTGACAATTCCATTGTATGATCGTGTTCTTCATTATAAGTTTAGATTGGAGATTTTGGAGCTAGGTTAGACTTTTCGCGGAGAGAATCTATATGGTTATTTCTACGGAGGAAGTACGGGGATGATTTTTTGTTAGGTCTGGAGCTACTTTGAGAACATGGAGCAGTATCTTCTGCATCCATGCTCTCAATGTCCCCAAACCTGTTATAGAGTTTGATGGGGTCTTCTGACCCCTTTTGCTGCCTATTTCCTTGTGATCTGTTTTTGGTCTTTGGTGATTTCGGTGGTTGAGTATTATTGAATGTTGTTTGGGTAGATGCCGTGGTTTTTTGTGCTTGGTAATGGGGGTGTTAGTGCTTGATGTTGACTCGGGTGCATCTGTCTGCGTTTGAGCGTCCTTCGTTGCCTTGGGATTGTTCTTCACTACAGTGGAGAAGGATGGGCCAGGAAGAGATGTTTTTGCCTGTACAAGCTTTCTGGCCTCTGGATAGGGAATATTGGATGTGTATTTAACCCTCTGCATTTCCTTCTCCTGTTTCCAGGTATCACAATCCTTGGAATTGGCGTGGTGCTCCTTTCCACAGTTGACACAATGCGGAGTGGCTCTACACGCAGATTCCTAGTGAGAATGATCTCCGCATCGGCCACATATTTGGCTTTTTGAGCATCGGTCTTCATGATGACGATATTTCTGACACTGATAACATCGAAGTGGATTTGGGATGTGCACATCAACCTTCACTTGCAGAAAGCCAACCTTTACCACTCTGGGTACTGTTGGCTTGTTGAAGGTGAGTATAATGGTGTTGGTGTCCTGCAGGTTGTTGTTACGTTTAATACGTATTCTACGGACTGCAGTGACACCTTCGTTTTTCATCCCTTCAATGATATCCGTGTCGCTGACTCCAGCCAAGTCTCGACAGCGAATCACGCCCTTGGACGAATTGAGTGTTGTGTGGGCGAACGAGGTCACTGGAATATCGAAAAAGGTTCTCATTTTCTTGAGGGATTCTGTTTGACCTCGTCGCTCACACTCGACAAGTAGGCAGCCCGATTTTAACTTTTTAACACCTTTTGGTGTACCAATCAATCCCGTAATTGTTTTCTCGATCACAAACGGAGAGAGTACATTAAGCGGTTTTGTGGCATCTTTAGACTGTATAACCATGAAGCGTGGAAATGAATCCACACCACATGGTTCGTCATCTGAGTCAGACCCAGTTTTGGTACGTTTTAGCTGATTTTTTTTTTGGAAATATCCATGTTGGTGGATTTAAAAATCAGCACCCGTGCTCCCCGCCCACCAAGGAGCCCAACAAGGGGACACTTTTCAAGTGCCAGGGATACACAGATGTTATACTCAGTAGGTAAATTCACCTCCTGATTCATCCCATAAGACATACTCAGTCGGTAAAATTACCTCCCAATTGACCCGTTGAGCCACCGCCTTCTAGGAAGTCTTCGAAGACTTGGAAAAGGGAAAGTTAAAGTGATAGAATGAAAGGGCAACGGTGGTATCAAGAGAGATACAACAAGAAGGATAAAGAAAGTGAGCGAGTAAGTAAAGACCTCCTAGGGCTCGGCGTGACCAGCCGATTTGTCGAGACCGGGCCCATCCCGACCACCCGTCTAGAAGAAGTAGAGGCCAAAGTAGTGTATTGCATCGGAAAGCTTCCTCCGACACGGGTCGCAACCCACGGCAAACAGGTTGCCTCTACTTAGTCGCCTCTTACGACACGTAGCGAGGCACGTCGGGCCAATTCTACAACCCCGGACCCGCAGGGGGAGTTTACTTTAGTAAATATAGTTATATGTGTACATATATCCTGCATTTATAATTATAATATTCTATTATTGCGGAGTACATGTTAGATTGTTCGTTTTAATCAATATATCAAATGTTTAAAAATGATAAACTTCCCAGTATCTTATATATCTGGTTGACATGAACGATTTTATTTTTAATGGTACATTTCTTAAATTTCATTTTCATTTTATAAATAAATATCCTTTCAAGAAATTCGTGGCAGAAACCCTATGTTTGAAATTCATATTCTACAAAGGTATATATATTTATAATGTTATATTTTTCTTTTTCTCATTACAACAGGCTGCTAAGATTGGGCTTAAAAAAAACTCAAAGCTTCAGTTGAGCGAGAATCTTTGTTGACTGATGATAGGCACTGTTCTGGCGAGTCTGCCAGTATATGAAATTGCTGCTGACATCTTGCTTCGGCACCATGCTGAGAAAGGAATACCATTAAGAACAACTGGAAACGGAGGCCGTCTTTTCAACGCCGTCTCAATCATTTTGTGCGGTAATGAATCCAAAGTAAGTGGAAATGCGCTACAAGACAACTTTAATGATGGTGCTTAGAGAGTCAGTCATACTGGGGCATCCAAATAGATCAAGTATTCAGTTGTCGCTAGATTATTCTGATGCCGTGTTAGAATGTGCTCAGATTGTGAGCTTTTCCTCGGCATGGACTATGATTGCCCTAGGCATGGTTACGAAGCGTCTGTTACGTATTGTTTTTCCAGCTGTAAACGGGACAAAAGACTTGGCATTTAGGGCCCTAAATACAACCTTCAACCATGAAACAGAAGGATCGATGATTTTAGTGACGTGGAACAATGTAGCCAAACCAGCTAACGCTCTTTTGGTAAAAATAAAAAGAAAAACATGGACCGCTAACCATTTCGTGGCTTTGGTTGAAAACAATGTCAATGACACACCCATCAATAACCAGACCGTGAGTGAAGCATCAGTCATAACCCGACTATCAGTACCAGGACCGTCAGTGAACCACCAATCGTCAGTGAACCACCAGTCAGGAACCTGACCATCATTACTGATACCATCAGTGAACCACTAACTGGCAGAGAACTACCAATCAGCGACCCGACCGTCAGTGAGCGATCAGTCAATAACCCAACCGACTGTGACCCTCCAAGTAAATTCACAGCGTCAGCAAGTATCCTGGCCATCCATGACTGTCCCAGTAATTACATACCTTAACGGGACGTTAGCATGGAAACGTCCACACCTAAGTGTCAATCTGATGACGGTGACTGGCAGACTCCGAAACGTCACCGTTGCTCCTCGTGGTCGTTAAATAACAACGCTTCAACATACGACAATTGTTCGAAAAGATTTACCAGCCTAGTTGACAAAGATGAGGCCAGTGACCTTGGAAAGGAATCAATAAAGACAAACAAGGTCAGTTGGGACAATGTTTCTGTTACAATTAACGAATCAGCCTCAATAGTTGAGGATTTGGGTAAAGTTACTGTTGCTGGGCCTGACAGTGGGGTTTTGAAGAATGAGAAGTTTATGGACATAATAGATACATTAAGACTTTTAAAACCAAATTAATATCACAATGAACTATCACGTGTACTACTTGGCGCAAAGGAAAACGTGTTCTTTGTAGCTGACAATACGTTAAATGAGGAGAGAACGAACAATGGTAAGAGGAGAGAGTTTTGGGATGACTGTGGCACGTGGGTAAAAGGTACTTTTCCCACAAATTTCTTTGTTACACTAAACGAGGAACTGGTCAGCGTTATAAAGAGAGACGGACAATATTGCACTGAAAAACAATTAAACGGTGTGCGCGTCTACCATCCACTTGAACCACAACCAGATACTTCGGACGTGTTACTTGTGCATCGGGCATATAGCAAACACAGGAACTCTCTAGAATACAAGCGACGTGTAACTTGGATAGGAAATGTGCCACACTCTATTACACTATCTACGTCTGTCTGAATTATGGAGTATGTTGGTGCATTCCCCGGGAGGACAATTCACGGAAATGCATTAAAACCTGAAGTACATGAATAATACATAAGAATTACACAACGCGTAAAAGCGGTGGCTACAAGTATGGTAAAACAGGACTCCGCAATAAACGTGTACGACAAAATAAACAAAGGAGGAGATGTTTATCACATTCCTAGAAATATCAAGGTTGTCCAAAACATTAAACACAGACAAAAATGACAAGAACGACAACCGGCCAAAGACGTATACAACAGAAATCTTGCCGACCACATTCTGAATGCAGAAAGTAAAGTACGTTATAAACACCATTTCATTAGAGTTGTCCGACACGTTGATTCCGGTCCGTCCATCATACTATGCACTGATGCACAGATACAGGATAGAAAATGATTCGGTTGTACGAATGAGGGAATGGTATTAGGTGTGGACAAAACATTTAATCTTGGTGAAATGTACTTAACTTTAACAGTTTTCAAAAACAGAGCACTTATACGAACTGATACCGGAGAGTCTCCTATTTTGTACGTCCCGTCTTTTCTACATGGTAAATCTGACTTTGAAACTTACAACGCTTTCTTCTCACAAATTGCCAGTCATTTCAAAGATGAAGAAATAGAAAATTAGATTGTCGACTCAGATGACGAAACTGCGATTCGTAAAAATTTAAAGCGGTCATTCCCTGGAGCGACAAAGCCTGTTTGTACACTGTACTTGAAGAAAAATGTCATTGATTATTTAAAAAATAGGGTCGGCGTCGACGTGCAAGACAGAAAGTCATTTCTAAACGCCTTTTTCGTTGACGAAGGAATTTCACAGGCCGATAATTCTGTAGTATTAGAAGCAAGAATAAAACATGCAACAGATGTCATTTCGGAAAAAGCATCGGGTTTCCAGCCATACTTCGAAAAAGGAATATTACAAATTCTGAAAGATCGTGTTAACTTTTGCTGCGACGGTAAAAAATGTGGACGCCTACTGGACAAATAATAATGCAGAGTCTGGTAACAATATCATTAAGACCAGAACCAACTGGAAGCAAAAAAATAAAAAAAAAAGATTCAGAATTTATAGATGTACTACAATTGATTGCCAGTTCCCAGTATAAAGACGCCGAATGATCATTGATTGGAAGAGGCACTTTCAAGCTGGCATCCGATTATATGCACCACATAGTTTCTACTGACGTGTGGTGTCAAGAAACAGAAAATGAACGAGAAGCATCATTTCGAAAGTTTCTCAAAGACAACGGTACAAATGAGCTAACAGTAAGGTCTACAAATGGTAAAATCGCTATACCAAAGACACCTTCTGGAGGGGAAAAACACTCCCATCAGAGAAAAACAAATGGATGAGAGCTGAACGAAGTCAGACGAGAACAAAATGAAAATGATGGAAAGTCTTAGTT
>JAECUM010025410.1:0-69754 GCA_016617855.1 Megalonaias nervosa | reverse complement strand
GAGAGAGAGAGAGAGAGAGAGAGAGAGAGAGAGAGAGAGAGAGAGAGAGAGTAAAGTGTTTGTGTGTATCTGTGTATGAATATCTTATGCATACTAGAAACACACAAAGATGAAGAGACACGTTATTGGTGAATACTTATTATGTATGTCAAGACAAAGGATGCCTACAACTTCAAAGAAAAGAAACCTTTAGGATAGGAGAAAAGAGAAACAAAGATAATGATTCATGTTATCTTTGGGAAGAGAAATCACATTGGCCTATACATTGGCTCAAGAATGTGAAAAGAGAGAAAGACCGAAAATTTCAGAAGAAAAAGAAACAGAATAAATTCAAGTAAAGAAATTAAAAGCAAGAGAAGCAGATGGAGCTATACCAGTGAAAAAAATCAGGAAGGAAAGAAAGTAAAAGTAAAAATAAGGAAATTTAATTGTGAACCTTGTTGACAAGAATATACCAAGAAAAGTTAGTGTAACTGTAGTTTTATTTATTTTTGAAGTATGGATAAATAATCAAAAACATACACGCACTCCCACAAATGTTATGATGAGAGTTTGTATTGATATTTGTTTGTTTGTTTGTTTTTTAATTTGACATTCCTTGGAGTAGTATATCTTTTGCAAGAGATTTAAGCTGGCTCTAAAATGGATGGCTGGATTTTTTTTTTTTAAATCCCATGGGCTTGACAGTATTAGAGGTAATTGTCTTACACCTTTTTCAATTTCGAGTTGCTGTAGCGGTAGTAATAGCTTCTTCCATCACTCGTCGTACGAGGGAATAGGTTTTAAAAAAAAGTATTTCCTTAACAAGCAACTGTATATGTGCATGTTTCTTCATAGGGTTCATTTCACTCATCATATTAAATATAGCGGTTAATTTGGCCGTTTTCGAAAGCTAGAATGTAAAACGTTGCAACTTTACAATAAACATATCTGCATACAGGACAAGTTCGTTAGTTTGAAGAAAAAAAAATGTAGCAAAAACAACGCTAGGCAATATTTTCACTCAATGTGTTAAATACATGACAATAAAATTCAATGGTAAGCCAAGGTCTGGTCATTGGAGGTTGGCAGAATTGTAACAAATTTAAGAACCAAATTTGGCACAAGCCAAATTCTGAGATTTCATTTGACAGCAATATAAGATCGGTCTTCAGAAACTGATGGAAACAAAACCTGCTGCCAGCAAAATAGACAAAAGGTTTAGTGATTTAATTTAGGATAGCCGACATTTCTAAAACTTTCCCCATCTCTTGAGGTTCATAGAGATTTTTGAAAGGATGAAACCTATGGACAATTCTAGCAAAGGATTTTTCCATATCACAAACAAACCCCCAAAATGGTAACGTATTCTCAATTTCCCCTTGTCCCAATAGTGCAAAAAAAAAAAAAATACAAAAAAAAAAATGTCCTGCTAATGCTAAATTCTCATGAATATTCGAAGTCCCCAGACCCATTTTAACATAGGATTTGCCATTGCCGCCAAAGAGTCATAAAAATGGAAGGCTAATGCTAATTTTCCATGCCTCCCCCCCCCCCCAACGCCCCAAAAAGGCGGGCCTAATGTCAATTTCCATTGCTCCCTGATCGTCTAAATATGCTACTTGTATTGAGTATTTCATTTTATTTAGTTTACGGAGTTTTACATGTCTTGATGAGGGGACTTGGTGTAACTAAAGAGATAATAAAAGCATTTGTTGCAGATTTTGTCTCTCCATTGCGCGACATGTTTCAAAATATGGTAATGCTGGTGGTTATACAATCATTTTGATAGTGGGTGGCTCCAGAGATGAGAGTGTGCATCCTCGACCGCAGCCGTATTCTGTCGCAGCTTTAGCTCTGTGACATCTCTACCATACAAGGGTTTGGTTAAATCCTTCATAGATCACTGTTACAAATAAAAGACACTCAGTCAAACTTTGTACCAGCATAACACATCTCGCTATCTGAAAAATGTACCTAGACATTCTTTCTGTGCCAAAACTGATATTGAAAGCTTACTCGATCCCATCAGACCAGTATCTTTTATCATCAAAATTACAAAGACCAGATTTTATGATAACATCTGTTTCAATTTTATGATAATTTGATCTTATTGCCATCATCTCAACATAAATATAAAACCAGTCTAACGCATCTCTATAATTATCGAATTCTATTACCTTACCGACTACATTTTTTTTAATCCCTTAGCTCGTTTCTTAACTTTATTATCTGCTAGTTTTAAACAGTACATTTTACTATGCAATCCGATAAGCTCTACGATAGGAACCAAAATTGTCTCATCCGTAAATTTTCCTATTACTTTTTTATTATCATCACAGTGAAATCTGCTGGGTTTTTCATAATCTGAAAGATCAAACATTTCTCGGTTATCGTAAAATTCTTGATAAATATCATCAAACGACTCTCCGTTTGTCAAGCAGATTTTAGGAACTAATTTTTCAACAACAAATTTGCCACAAGTGCTAGCATTAGACGAATAGTTTCTCTGCTCATCGGATAATAAACTGTAATCAATCAGCATTGATTCTAGACAAAATGGATAGTCGTTATGCTTATCATGAAGCCTAACAGGATAGTCAAGATTAACTTCTATGAGATAACTAACATCATCCAGTATAGTTTTATTAGTTTCTTTGAAAAACTGTTCTTCGATGATCGACCTAAACCGACTGACTGGCATAGACTCTGACATTCCGAAACCATACAAGTTATTGCTATCTAAATAGGTTATACAACTTGATGGAGCTGTACTGTCATAGTCGGGTAGATATTTATTATTAGCCTTAGCATATTTTTTTTGTTATGACACTTATTCCCCATCGGATTCCACGTTCTATAAAATTGAATATATCTGGGTCTGTTAATAGTTCTAGTTTTATTTTACTGTGCTTGAGCAATGCGTCCCAACTTAATCCGGGTGCCGAATAGTACCAAGATGGGTCGAATCCGTAGTTATCAGTGCTGATGTCTCTGAAATATTCAAAAATATCTGCGAGCAACAGCACGTCTGTGATAAGATATAAATCATGATAATCTCCTAAATTTTTGCAGCCGAAGGAGTCCCAAATCGATCTTACAAAAGCATAATTATCATCACTAACATCCTCAAGATTTAACTTAGAATTAAACTTATCTTTGTCAAGTGGACACGTTTCATCAAATTTATCCCAATTATCAAGATACTCGAAGGGAAAAATCCCTTTTCGTGTCAGCAAGCTTGCCTTGCCACCGAAATGCTCAGTCAAATTATCAAATTTACCACAGCCTTTTACAAGCTCGTCCAGAGATGCTGCCATAAACTTCAGTCTATCAATAAATCTCAACTTGCCTAGTGTCACTGACATGTACTTTTCAGTGTTATTTGGGACGCATTTTATTCTATTGTTGTTATTAATTTTAAGGCGGTTTATTATATCCTTGTTTCCGAACGCTTCAACTATAATATGAGCGTAATATCCAGCAGCAGAGGAGGTGAACAGACCATTTTTGTTCGAGGCCTTATTTATGAAAAATAAGCCTTCCTACGAAAAGGAAATCTTAAAGTCAATAACGTTAAACCACAACCTCTAACTAGTTAGCTCATTTTGTTACTTTTCTCTCACGCGCGTTTTTATTTTTAGGAATGTTTCGTTTACGCGCTGATCACTCAACGCTGGTCGTTCACCTCCTCTGCTGCTGTAAATTAAACAGCCACTATAAATATTATCAATAATGATTGGAGAACCACACTCAGCTAGATTAGCTCGAGAGCGACTAGATGCAATCAAAAAGTATTTACCCGTCCGTGATTTAGTTAAACAACAACTACAAGCTCGTCAGGAATCTCAAGTTGAATTTGCAGAAGGTGCAGAACAATTATTTAAACCGATTGTCGAACCAACAAAGAAAATTGTTACAGCAACTGAGGCAACACAAAGAGCTCTTGAAACATTACCTGTTGATATTGCTGGCCGTATTCAAGCAGCTCAACCACAACCACAACCACAACCAAAACCACCAAGAACCAGAATTAAGATAATAGATAAATTTACGACTGAAGGTATTGCTGCTAATAGGACCCAAAGCAAGTATTTGATATTGCCGCGTTTGGATATGATGAAAGAAAAAAATGTGTAAAACCAGGACATGTTAAATATCTAAAACGTGCTGATTGGATCAAGGATTTATATCGCATCTTTACTGGTATTCCAGAAATTAGATCTAATGAAGATATTATTAATTTTAATAGATTTGATGATATTGCACATAGACATATAGAAGAAAGATCTAAACAATTTGAATTAAGAAACCAGTAAAAACACTTGCAGAACAAGTTCAACAATTTCCACAATTACTTCGTAATTATCCACAACCACAACGATCACCACGACTACTACCACCACTACCACAACAATTTGAATTACCATCACCACAACAACAACGAGGACAACCATCACCGCAACAACAACAACAATTTCAAGATATGATGAAACGACAACCAGTCAAAATAACAGAGGAAGAATATCAAGATCCTGGCGCAACTGGAAGTTTTTTAGGAAGTGGCTTTATTACTTGTCCCAATAACGTCCTTACTGATGTTGATCGACTAGAAATTCTCATTGGAGGAAAACGAGCTGGCAATAATTCCCCAGAAATCATTAATGAAGCAGCTGATATTTGTCAACGATTATTTACAGGTGGTGTTATGGATATTGATGTTTATCGGTCCCTTATTAATGAAATTAGTGACGATTATCATAGTGACTAAGTATGTAATTAGATGCAATTAGTGATAAAATCACTTAATAATAATATGATTATACACAATACTCATAGACCAACCATGGTCAGGGTAATAAATTCACGATTACCAGTATACAAAACGACCTACGGAGATGGACTAGGTGATGTTGTTCAAGGTCTATTTAGAAGGATAGCCCCAAAAGCAATACCGCTTGCAAAGCAACTAGGAATGAAAGCTATTGATGTTGTTCGTGAAAAAGGTATTGGCGCTGTTGGTGATGTTGCTAGCAAAACATTCTCAGCAATCAAGGATAGACTAGAACGATTAATACGACGAAAACCTCAACCAGTGAAACTGGCCAGCACTGAAGTGATGCCTGCAAATGTTAGTAAAATAATAAATCGGGCTGCTAATCAAAACTAGCAGAGTTGGCTACCAACACTAATGTTGGGTTAGAAAAAGAAAAAAATATAACCGCTAGTCTGGTAGCAGGAAGCGGTCTTCGTGTTAGACGAAGACGATAATAATAAATATGTTCAAGCGTATATCTGATCCCGCGTTTGATATGGACGCACCAGTTTTAAAAGATGAATCTGTGCGCGATTATCAATATTATTCTTATGACGCACGTGTACCTGACGAGCGTGGAAGAATTGAGATACAAGTTCAAAATACAAGCAGATATTTCTTACCCGCTGAAGCATTTATCGAGATTGAAGGTGAAATTCTAAAAACAGATAATACTGAATATGTAGCTGATGCTAGTGTTGGTTTTGTTAATAATGGTATTATGGCGTTATTTAAAGGTGCAGCATATATCATTGATGGACGAGATATTGAGATCTGTCATGAATATGTTGACGTTGCCACGACGATACTTGGTCTTGCGCGATATAGCGATGATTACTCAAGATCAGCTGGTCCATCAATGATGTTTGCAAAGGATACTTCTAATTCTCCAGAGTACCATCAATATGAAATAGGACGACCAAGAAATTTTGCTAGAAACGCCGACGCGGATGTACAAAGTATGATTATTAATGTAGATACAGATTTTAACTTAGGATTTAAATCACGTCGAGCAATGTTAATCGGTGGAAGTAGAAGATTTTCATGTGCAATTCCATTATCACATATATTTGGATTTTGTGGAAATGTTAGAAAAGTTATTTTTGGAGCCAAACATACAGTTGTACTTGTAAGAAAAGGTACCGACGATGATGCAATATGGCGACCCGCTGGTGATGCTGGTAAAGTAAATTTAACAAAATTTTCTTTATGGATGCCAGTAATGACTCCAACAATACTTGAAGAAGAACATTTACTTTCTTTTGTGAGTCAAGGTGGTAAATCAATGTTATCATGGTTGACAATGACCACAGATGCTGTACAAAGTACAGTTAATGGTTTATTTACATGGCAAATAGCATCACAGCAAGGTGTTTCTGCACCAAGGCATATATTTATTGCTTTCCAAGACGCTGCACGAGTAAATAATCAACATCACAGTATAATAATATTTGATCAACTCGGTGTTTCTGAGGTTTCTTTAAGAATAAACGGACATCAAGAACCAGCTGAAGATATTTTATTGAATTTTGAGTTCAATCATGTAGCACGTGCTTATCATCAATTAATGACATTCATGGGGCGTGATCAGAATATTGATTCTGGTTTACAAATATCACAGTTAGATTTTACAACATTATATCCGATTTGTTACTTTTCGCTGGGACATTTAGATTTAACCAGACAATCCGTCGTTGACATACATTTTCGAGCTCGCGTAGAACGAGGAGCCATTGCTAATTACAGAGCTGTCGCTGTCATACTCAGCGATAAATCAATGTTACTTGAAGGTGTTGGTGAACGAATGAGAGTTATTGATGCCCCAGTAGAAAACATGTAATTAGATCACTCATAATAATTATAAATGTCATATCTAGTTAATGTCAGTCTGACTCCTGGTCTGATTAAAAAGCTACAATCATCATCAAAAAATAATTGTGCGGCAAAAATATCACTAACGCGAGAACAAATCGCAGGTGGTCCGAATAAGCTATCATTATCAGAACGCCAGCATAGGCATTTCAATATTTCCACTTCTTGCCGCGTTACCAGCAATAATAGTTGCTGCAGCCCCAGCTGTTGCAAAAGCAGCTGCATTAGGCGCTGATGGAACCGCTGCTGGAATGGCGTTAAAGAAAGCAACGGGTCAAGGAATTATGCACGCAGAAAACTTAAAAAAAAGATCACGGGCAAAACAACACGGAAGACGTCTAAGAGTACCAAACGTGCCACAGCCGGGCCGTCCAAGATTATCAGGCCCAGCATACGGTTGCGGTCGAAGATTACCAGGGACCCCATATTCATGGTACGGAAAAGGTCTAAGACTGCCCCGGTGACTTCGTCATCGAATTCGATGATTCTTCCTATGTCTAATTTTGATTTACTTAATGCTGCTAAGCAACTGAATATAAAAAACTTTAGAGGAGTTTTTATGCGTGATCAATTACCTACCGTTGCAATGCAACATGAAACTGGTATTATTAATCTCGATAAAAACTCTGGCCCAGACACTCATTGGGCGGCGTATGCAATTGATCCACGTGGAATTATTTATTTTGATTCATATGGACTTGCACCACCAAAAGAATTTTTAAAATATGTTAACACAGTACGAAGTACTGCTGTGCAAAGTAAAAATTCGATGCGTTCTAAGATCTGGTATTCAACATTACCAACACAAAAATTAACGGATCTGCCAATATGTGGTCGAGAAGTACTCGCTGTACTTGATGCTGTATTAAAATCAACAACACCACCTCATAAAGTCGTGCATAAATATACTACGTTGTCACACTTAAACAGATATTAGTAAATATAATGGTAGATATTTATGGAAGATCTTCTCGCAAAGCTCAGCAGCAAGTCGATTTATCTAAATATGCAACTCTTGATTAGCTCAGAAATGAAATCGATGATTTATTAAATATCACAAGTGTGGATCAAAATGAAGTCGTTGTTTTTCAGGATAAACAAGGACGATTAAAGACGAGTAATATACAACTGTTAGATGTTATTATACGAATTCCCACCGCGGTTATTAATAATATCGTTACGTTTGCTGATCAAGGTAAATACAAGATTCCGGTAAGTCAGTTAACGATTTTATCAAGCGAGCTGGTGATTTATTCACGGATGACATTATCATGAATCGAAATAAAATTATAGACCTTGGAAACCCAGCCGCAGATACAGATTCAGCAACAAAAAAATACGTCGATGATCAAAACTCTAAGTACGTATTAGTCAACGGTGGTATAATGCGTGCATTTCTCAACATGAATAATAATGGTATTAATAATCTTAGAACACCAGAATCAGATTTCGACGCTGCAACGAAGAAATATGTAGACGATAAGGAAATTCCTATGACAACTTCGTTAGCTACAATCAGTGATGAAATGACTACACTCAATACTAATTTTAATAATCACGTACAAACGTTCTTAAATTTTCGTCGAAATATAAACAGATCTATTAATGATTTTTTTGGAAGTCCACCAAATGTTGATATCAAACTCTCCGACGTTAACACGAAACTCAACGACATTGTCAGTGGAATACCTAATATTGTTCAAAAAACTAATCTGATTAAAATTCCACACGGACAAATTAAAAATATCGTGTACACAGTAGCATCAAGATCATCAACATGGACACCGCGCGATAACACTCTCGAACATACCGCAGAAGTAACTGGGTTATACAGGCTATCCGTGTACGGTTTGGAAATTACTGCGGCCACTTCATCATCACCGAATGTACATTATAATCCTCTACTGGTGATGCTAAATAAGAACATCAAAGAAACATTTACGTTAACATCAACGGAAATGCCCCCGAGACGTTACTGGTGGTGTCTAGAATTCGTAGCTGAAACTTTTCAAGTAATTACTTAATTAAATGACGTTGTCATTGTGTAATGAATCAAGTGACGGAGTCACTTATCGACGTTCAACGTCACAGATCCAATCAAGTATGTGAGTGCCAAACCAAACTAAAAAATATCATCGACGATTATACAGTAAAAGTAAAAAAAATATCGCAGACGCATGGTTGTTATTGATGTAATTGTTTACTCAGTTTCTGCTGTTATTGCTGAAACCGGATTATTATTATCAACAATAACAATGACAGCACCTGCAGTTGTAACAATTGTCGTTTCAACTTCAACGATTATCGCAGGCATTCTCAGTATTATCGCTAAGAAGATATCTACATGTACAAATGATAAATTACACGAGTATATAATAAAACTACACACAGTAACAATATCTTATTCTAAACTATCATCGTATCTTTCGCCGTACCTCAGCGATGGTAAAATATCTGATGAGGAGTTCGCAACAATAATGAAAACCTACAAAGAAGCATTTAGAATCGCTAGCATTCTAGTGACAAAGTAACTTGTGATAAAGTGGAAGATTGAATTCCCGAGAGACAACGCAACGCGTTGTATTAAAATAATAATTAAATACGAAGTATTTTAAATAATGTCAACGTTAGAACTATTACAACAGATCGTCAGTGATACAACGCCGTCAAAAACTACAATGATATCATTAAGTTCGACCAATCCTGAATTTAGCGTTAACTTTCCAACTGCAATTCCAGCAAGTGAAATAGCATTAGCACAATTACGAGTTTATCACAGCTGGCCAAATATCAGGTCAAAATCGTTTGGTGGACTACCAGCAAACAATTCACTTGTATTTGCAAATAAGAATAAACCTGATGGAACTCCTGATTGGCAAGTTGTTGGAATTTCAACGGGCAATTATCAAATAGAACAGATTAATGATGAGTTCCAACGCAGAATTAAATCTATTACAGGAAAAGAATCCAAAATAGCAATCACTGTTTACGAACCAACGTTATCAGCGGCGATTGAAATAAATTCCCCTGATTATGTTGTAGATATTTGTCAAAGTTCGATCAGATCTGTGTTAGGATGGCCTGATGTTCCTGACCAAAGGTCAAATGGAATTCCAGAACCGACCATAGAGAAATTAAAAACAACAGAAAAAAAAAATTATAATTAAACCTGATTATTTGAATAACCCTCCATGAACATTTATCCAAGAGGGTGAAATAACAGGTAGAGGAATAATTGATGTCAAGTCTGGTGTTGAATTCAGTGACAGAAAATTTTTTCAAACATTTACAGATTCTCTAAAGGTTGAATTTGAAAAAGATTAAACGAATTAAAAAATTTATTTATTACATTATCGATTGAATATTCCAGCGATACATTTGAGAATGCCATCAACGTAATAAAACATTTAAAAATGGTTATTGCTGATTTAGTAAATGTTGATATCGCTGTTAAGAAAGCTCTTTATAAAACATTAAAACATAATACTAAAATATTAGGATTATTTACTAGTGCACATCCACCAGATCCACCACAATTGTTTAAAATAACAGAATTTGACACAACTGCATTTGAAAAACAACTCAAGGATGTCATTGATGAATATTTCCCTAAAATACTTACAGCGTGGAAAAAAATAACCCCACCACCGGTTCTTAAACATAATAATGATCCATACGGTGGAGGCCGTCATATCTCGCCTGGTATTGTTAATATAACATCAACGATCGCAGTCAATCTAGTATGTGATGTAACTGATGGCAGCTATCAAGTAGATCTTTCAAACTCTAGCCAGGCCCAGCAAGGATATATATTATAGTCATTCACACCTCAAGCGCCACCCGGGTGGTTAATTGTATCTGAACCAATTAACCGCGTTTATCTACGTGTACATGATCCGTTATTATCAAGGATACATTTCAAACTTACAGACCAAATAGGACGTATTTTGGATTTGCAAAATGAGGTTTTAAGTATTAATCTATATGTGAGATCATAGAGCGTTATCGCAAAACAAAACAAAAAAAAAAAAAATATCCGAATCTAACTCGGATCAGAATAATTTTTTTTTTACTGGGGTAAATCGTAATTATCAGAATAAAATATTATAAATAAACTGTCAATTTTGCCAGGGATTTTGTTTAGCCATTATCACATTAACTCCACCTTCACTTTCATTTTCACAATGCTCTCTTAACTGTCTTCTACGAAAGTTCACAATCTTTTTCTGTTCGTATTCATGAGATAATTCTAACTTAATTTTATCAATAGCTTGTGAGAGAGGTACAAACAGCTTTACCTGATTATCTGTAACTGTTGCCAGCGACTGTAACATTGCCTGCTGGATAAACTTCATGAATTTATAATCAGATGGCAAAGTGTATCTGTTCTCCAATTTCCGTTGTTCTAATGATTCAAAATCACACAGAATTTTTTCAGGATTAAGATTATAAGATATATTTATACCGTTATGTTGTAATTTTTTAATCGCAGAAATAATAACATTAATATTTTCGGAATTCATTATATTATAAATGTTTGTTTAATATAAAAATATTAATAGAATAATATTAATAAAATAAAAATAATAGTCCTTAAGGACTGTTTCAAGATGATTATATACATATGATTATGATTATATACATATGATTATGATTATATACATATGATTATATACATATGATTATATCTTAATTAAGGATAACCCCATGTGACCCCCTAGGTTGCCAAACAACATCCTAGCAGGATCAGAGGTCACATATAAACTTAATTCTAAGAACTTAACTAACTTATCCTAGGACAGCACAGTTACATATAAACTTATCTTAAAGACAGTACTACGGGCCTTCTCTACGTTCAATACAAATTTGCACACTCCCCCCATAATCAACCCAGGGAGTGCAAAATTGCACCCACAAAGTGACATGGTGGGAGAGTGTACAAATTTTCTATTGAAACGCAGAAGGGCTGGCTGAAGCCCCACTAAAGAGGAGGATTTTGGCATAATATCGCCTTTCGCTCGACAGTATGCCGGTCACGAGAATCGAACCACGGACCTTGAGTACGAAAATCCGGCGCGTTAGCAATCGGCCACCGGACTTCAATATATACATAATGGAAAATTATTGTACAGTTAGCGCGCAAGTATACAGAATAAAATCACAATTATTGTAAAATGTATTGTGGATTTCTTAATAAAATCACAATTATTGTAAAATGTAGTGTGGATTTCTTAATAAAATCACAGTTATTGTAAAATGTGAATTTATTTTCAGTTTCCAAATACTTGGAGAAACTACATACACAAAACCCACATTTCTGCCGAGTTAAAAGTCTGTATTAATCAGACGTTGCTAAGGATACTAAAATAATCGATAGTTATATGAACACGCATGCCATACTCATTTCTAAAAATAACCTCATGTATACAATTCACTGTTGAGATATATTAGCCGATATAATCTAACACAGACAATATGTGGCTCAGGTTATCGGATTAGCTTGTTCTTATTAAATGTGTTTCTGTGTAATAGTAACACAAATTAGCTACATTCAATGGACTTCTTGGAAACATTAGTATCCTATGGGACATTCAAACTGTATAAATCTCTATTGTTGTGTTATACATGTATTTTGAAGACAAATGGATTTTGCTGCTGACTAGCGTACACACAATTACATATCATTTTTATGAACGATACATTTATTTATGGACGAAATAACACATACAATAAGGAAGGATATATCGATACTTACTCAAAGCAATGTGGGTTCCATTTTGACCAAAATTCACAATATATTGCTGTCATTAGTACAACAAGTACGACAACTGCAAGATTTACTAAGTTATGCTTGACGGAGTTGTCTCGCTTAATCATCTGATACCATAGGAACATACGCGAATCTGACTTTTCGTCCAAATCTTATTGAAAAAGCAGATTTTGTATATTATCTGCCACGCATTTTACTGAAGGTGGTACTATGTTAAAATATTTACCAGCAGAATTAATTGATTTAAATATAATTTCTTGGCCAGTCTCTGTATTTACAGATTTAACAGCCCTTGCGTATCGTGCGCCGCCAGAATTTCCGGACTTGCAATTTTGACTTTGTGTAACAATTCGCAAGTTATCAAGCGAGTTATCAAGTTTATTACCACTTATGTGATCTATTACAAGTCCATCTTTAATGACCCCATAAAAACATTCGTAGTTGAATCTATGTAAGAAATAATTTTTATTTCCACTGGTATTAAATCTAAAATAACCAAATTTATCAACACTACCGACTGGTTTCTTTAATCTACAGTGCCTAATTACACCATCACGGGATGCTTCATAATTTGTAATGATTGGATGCGTTACAAACTCATTTTGCTCCATTTATATACTAATATTATTTGTTTAAATCATTATTTTGAAAATCTAGCGAGATAATCTTCTTCGGTTTTTATAGGAGATTCACCTGAAGATGTTTTATTTTTTTATCGTAATATCGTTTCAGCTGTCTGTATTTTTTACCACCACATTGCACGCACAGTTGAGTTTTTCCTCTGACTCCAACACCACACCGCATACACGGTTTTGGTCTTAGACTTCTATATCTAACGCACTGCATATGAAAACCGCAGAATTCATTTACGCATGCTTTGTTACAAGGAGAAGTATATCCGATCATAAGGCAATTACATCGATTATTTGTTTGAATCATATACAAGAGATTAAAATTCAATTTAAATACATATTTGTCTTAATTATAATAATGCAGGAATTATTGAACATTCTGGAGCCAGATTTGATCTTGACAGACTACCGAAATATAAATTTAGTTTTTCGATGCAAGATCTAGCTTTAACGAATAAAGATATAACAAAACGTATCCGTGAAGCCAAAAATGAATTTCGCGACGATCGTGCGGCTCATGCGTGGTCGACATTCAGAATTGGAAATATTGTTAATGTAATGAATGACAAACGAGGAAGAGAGATTATTGACTACCTTGTTCAGAGATATTTTATTTTAATAAAATTTATTGTAAAGACAGACGATGACACTTGGATTATTCGTGACAAACGTGATTCTGTCCACATGCAGTCAGGAAATAATATTGTTCTTAGTAAAAATTCCAAACCAGGAATACTTACTGGTATTGACAAACCATATTACGAACGAACATACCCTGTGACTGCGGTTGTGTACGCAATATATCCGTTAAATAATAAACCTAACGTTGGGGATCTCAAACCTATGAAATTATCAAGGATAAATTGTGTAGCTGAACGGGTTATAGGACACTTCACAAACGCGATACGCGGAAATGGTTTAACGGATTTACGACGTAAAAAAATAAATACGTGGGCAGAAACAGTTAAAGATACCGGAGCGTGTATCAGTGACGTTGCTGAGCTGGGAAAGAAATTAAAATTCCCAATAACAGTGAAGACGTTAACCGGAGAGATTTTGTACAAATCGAAATATGAATCAAAAGGAGCTTCGATAGATATTATTGATCATAACGCTCATGCATGGACTGTGGCAGTAACAATATTTCCACGAGACAGAACAGTTAAATTTTATGTATTTGATTTTATCAGAAATATCAGTAAAATTGACCCTGTATCTGTTTGGATGTTTCAAAGTTCGGAATATGATTATCATGATCAGTTTGTACGGTCTAATGGTGATATTTATCGTACAGAATTTCTCCACGAAGAAATGAAAAATCTTGCATTAAGATATACCTCTGATAATATTAAGGTTGGACAATTACTGAATAATTGTTTTACCGTTCCATCAATTGCTGCTCACGCTGCTCAGGAGAAAAATTCATGGAAACCGACAGGATTGGAATTTCTTGAAGATGTCCAACACAGTTGTGTGGAATACGGACATGGTGGATTGTGGAATACTAAATACGATTATAATGACGTTATCTCAGTTGATATGGTAGCATGTTATCCTGGAAGTTTACTTGGATACGGAGAATGTTCTGAATATTTTAAGAGATTTGGACATCCGACACACGAGATGACCAGAGTAGCGATAAACGGACCCTTACCAGATTTTGACTTAACCGGATTTGCCTGTATAAAGTCGTTCGAGTTTTACAGGGATCTCCATCCGATTGTTTATGCGTGGTTTGGAAGACATTTTTCAGAGCGACGTTGGGCTCCAATAGTACTAATAAAGTACATGCTTGATGCTGGAATTTTAATGTCGTTGAACGTGAGTGAAGCAATTATATCATACCGCGTGCAGAAACAAGTTTGGTTGCCAGAACCGGATATATTTAATATTAATGATGCTAGAAGAGATTTTTCTAATCTTAACGAAGATGATATTGTTAAAATTAATAATAGTATACGTGAATGCAGGAGAGAAAGCGATGAGAAATTTGCAAAGAATCTCGGCAGAAAAATAATCGGTAAATTTACGCAAGGAGGATCATATGATCATAAACGAATGTGTACAAGATTAATCATGGACAATGCTGAACTCGATTTTATAATTGCTGATACAACGGAGAAAAACACATTTATAAGTCGAAGTAATGCTTATTTATCAGACGGAACTAAATTAGGTACAATTGTGAGGTATACTGATGGCGAGTCACCGCAGTTTACTCATTTAAGATCTTCGATGCTAGCGTACGTTTCGATAAATTTATTATCAATGATAAACAGATTTCCTCGTTATGCAGTCAGAGTCGCGACAGATTCATTTTATATAAATAAAAAATATGCGGATTCGTTAAAACAATTGCATATTAACAATCATGCATCATGGGGCGAATGGAGAATAAAACATGAAGATATAATTAGTTATTCTGAATCTGCCGACGTTGAAATTGTGGAGACATATTACAAGAATAATCAAATACCAGGATTGTCATCGGCACCATCTGTATGTGATCCTGTGGCTAGACATAAAACCGTTTATCTTAATGGGTGTGGTGGTTCAGGTAAAACAACACGCGCGATTGAATTATTTAATAATTGTTCTGATATGATTGTTTTGACACCGACACATAAACTCACCAGGGAAATAAAAGAACGAGGAGTAAAATCATGTACATATCATAGTTTCTTTAGATGGTGCGGAGACGCACGGAATCCATCGCGGATGGGTGAGAAATACATTCCTAAAATTATTATCTGGGACGAGATATGCACGGTATCCCTAGAGGTATTTAAAATATTTCTTGATTGGCTGTTATTGAAGAATACTGCTATGATAATGTGTGGCGATCATGGTCAACCACCACCTTTCATTGGATCGTCTCCGCATGAGTGGCTGAAAACATTTGTAGATTATTACGAAGAAATAACTGATGACCATAGAGCTATTGATAAATCACTAAAGGAGTTTAAAAAGTTAATAAGACTACAGCCAGATAAAATACAGTGTGAGATAATGCGTAAAATAATTCCAGAAACTTCTATGAATGATTTTTGGACTTTATGGAGACCTGCTGATTTGATAGTTGCAAGTAGAAAAATAGTTCGCGATACACTTCAATAACAATTATTTACGTTACATAAAGAAAAATTTTCAAATCTACCTGTACCTTTGTGTTATTGCCCAGCAGATACTCGACGACAGAATGTTGATGCTGAGATTCCTGGTGGTGGAATACAAAATCTTGTGCTAAATGATATTGTTTTAGTTGTTGTTGATGTTGTTGAGAGCGCGTTAAGCATGGATAAATCGCCGTGGACGTTAGGATACGCTATAACGATTCACTCGTCGCAGGGATTAACTATTACCGATACAAATATTTGGATTGTCGATGATCGTATTGAGTGGTCAAATTTAGTTTATCTTGCAGTGTCTCGAGTCAGAAGAATATCTCAACTGCACAGGGTTATCATGGATTGCGTAATAACCGAAGAAATCACTAACAACTTTGTCGATATCAATAAAAAATTAACGAGTTATAAGCAATGTGACAAAAAAAATAATCGCGATTTTAATATTGATGCTGAATTTATTATAACACTAAAACAACAACAGAATAATCATTGTGCAAGTTGTAACTGTAATATGCTGTAGCAGTATTCAAATAATAATCCAAGACAATTTACCGTTGATAGAATTAATAGTAGTCTTGGTCACACACGCGAAAATGTGATGCTGACCTGTCTTGAATGTAATCGACGCAGAGGTGCAAGTTTACAAAAGTGAGCGCGGTGGTAATTGTGTATCCGTAGGAATTATTTGTAATTGTTCGCGTACAAATCCACGCTGAGGAGCAGTTGAATCTAATCTGTAGATTGCAGGTCTACCTGTGGACCTTACCACGCTAGAAATTTGTGTGTGGACACACTCCAGATAGGATCAGTTGCTCTTTTTCTACCTCCTTCAAGTTCACCAGGTTCATATAAATATCTTACGGTAACATTACCTAGTACTGGTTGAGAGGAAGATTTACGTTGTATTGGTATATATTTTTTTGTGATCGCATTAGAAGGTTTCATAGAAGTTGCACGAGTCAGTTCATTGTTTAACGCAGCTATCACACTTGGTAACCTTGCAACCCATTCACGAGATCTCTCCATGGACTTAAAGTCAGCGGATATTTCCTTTGCGTATTGGTATCCAAATAACCGCTCAGCAAGTGTTCGATTAAATTGTTCAACGATTGCCTGATCGCGATGAATTTCAGTGTGTCCTCGCCTGATTTTAACGTTATGTCGCTTCATCAACGATGATACTGCACCAAGAAATTCTTTGCCAGGATCAACCTGTAGCAGTTGTGGCCATCGTAGACCACCACGTTGATAAATGCGTTCAAACGCAGATGCAACTTCAGTCGCTGTTTTAGTTGATAGTGGTTCTGCTTCTTTATATCTACTCGCAACGTCAACGACGGTTAACGCGTATCCGTATGTGTATTGACGTCTGCCAATTTTAATGGTATCATGTGGTAAAAACAAAATATCTGCTTGATGAACTTCATTAGGGGTACTGACATCAAAATGTGCATACTGAATTTTTTTAGGTGGACTTAGATAGATTTGCCATATTGCTTGTCGTGCTAACCACGCTGCAGCAACATCAGGTGAGACTTTCGCTGCTTCAGCAAGTTTACTAATCGCTGCTTTACCTCTCCAATATCCTCTTGGGCTATAATAAACAGATTCCATTACTATGATAATAATCAGATGATTAATTACCAGCCCCTAACATTATTTTACCTTTCATACCAGCTTTTATCAGAAAAGCAGCTAATTTTTCTCGAAGTGATTTATCTTTCACATTATTTATGGCATGAATTAATTTTATATCGGCGAGATGTCGTTGTTGTAAATCTTTACTTTTATACGCGACATCATGAATGTGACACGCTTGATCAATTGCGTTTATTGGATATTCTCCAGGTTTTGGTTGGTCTTGGTTATCGAGTCGGATATCGAGACGAGTTCCAGGACCACAATAATTATATCCAGGTAAATGTTTTTCACCAGGATACTTTGCCCATGGAGCTCCTGGTAATTTACCTAACGAAGCAGCGATATCTCCACCTGTCTTTAATGAAATAAATTTGTATTTTTTTGTACCACATTTCACACACTTGCCTGTAAGTGCGCGCCTGTTATTTTTTGTTATTATTGTCGTTAATCCACTGGTATGAGTGGGTGCTCTACATCGAACACAATATAAATCCATATTATTATTATATGGATATAACTGACTTTTCAGCGACACGAAAACAAGAGCCAGTCAAGCATCATCCAGCGCTACCAAATTCTATCAGAGCAATTATACTTGGCCCATCTGGGTCTGGTAAAACGCAATTATTACTTAATCTGATAATGCGATGGCTCAAGTGGGATAAATTATATTTAGTAGCACCATCTGTAGATGATCAACGATGTTACGAAGTACTTAAAGATTTTAATGAAAATGCAAAGTCGCTGACGTGTCCTGATAATGATGCTATTGATTTTATTACCGATATCAATGAAGCTCCATCCATAGATGATCTTGATGGATGTATCAATAATCTCGTAGTATACGATGATGTAATGCTGGACAAACAATCCAATCCAGCTCGGATATTTTCGCGAGGCCGTCACAAAAATACAGACGTGATTTATTTAACTCAGAAATACACACAAATTCCAAAAGTGATCAGAGATAATTGCAATATCTTAATTGTGTTTAATGGAGTAGATAATTATACTTTACAAAATATTTATTATACTTGGTGTTCAGGGGACATGGACATGATTAAGTTTAGAAACTTCTTTTCAAAAGCACAAGCTGTTCCGTTCGGATTTATAACGATAAATTTACATGACCCAAGATCTAGGTATCTTATAGGTCTGGATAAAATCTTTGGTTAATTACAGCAGCAGAGGAGGTGAACGACCAGCGTTGAGTGACCAGCGCGTAAACGAAACACTCCTAAAAATAAAAACTCGCGTCAGAGAAAAGTAACAAAATGAGCTAACTAATTAGAGGTTGTGGTTGAACGTTATTGACCTTAAGATTTCCTTTTCGTAGGAAGGCTTATTTTTCATAAATAAGGTCTCGAACAAAAATGGTCTGTTCACCGCCTCTGCTGCTTATCCTCTGAAATTATGAAATAAAACAGGAACGAAATTTGGTGCGATATATTTAAGTTACATTTATTATGTGCTGGACCACGATACTTTCCAGTAATATGACAATGATCTTTTACTCTATCTTGAGGCAAAAGCGCACCGATATGGCATATTTCTGCTGCAGCAAAATCGGCTCCTTGTTTAACTGTTAGTGGTTTCATTTTTTTGTCTTAGCGAATAAGGTCATAATAGCATCGATCTCGTCGATAAGGTTCCTTAGCAACCAGACAGCACGATCCTTTTCACGATAAATTCTTACTGGTTTTGATAAAGATTTATCAAGAACACAAACGACTTTATACGCCGCTCCACAGGGAATATGCTCTTGTATTTTTCTTATCGAAGATTTATCAGGGTTATTTTCTGCTCCTTGCACTGGAAGTAAAATTGACTCGAAATCTGCGTATACTATAAAAGGCACATTAAACTTGTGTCTGTATTTTGTAAACTGTAATATTTTGTCGTCTTCGCCAGACATAGACATTTTCTCTACATTAGAGCAGTATTCGAGATGTTTATCAAATACATGTTGGGATTTACATCCGTGCAAACACGTGACACAGAAATATTTTTTCCTTATACTTGTTATACTGACCTCCGACTAGCCCGTTAAAGTTTTTTTTTATCCACGCGTAATGATTTTTATAAAATAGTAAATTTACTGCTTTTGTGATGCTGGATCGCTGATGTATCTTGGATATATATCTTGTTCATCATTTACATCAAAAACATCAATGCCCCCAGGTAACAGGAGATTGTTCTGTTTTTCAAATTTTGGAATTTCATATTCAGAAACAGGAAAGACAATCCCGCTAAAATTTAGATTATTAACATGACCAGTATAATTCGACACTCGATAATGATGATCTCGCGCAGGAAATAACGCTGATAATACTGCCCATTGGAAACATTTTTTATCATAATTATTTACATTAAAGCATTTTGAGTTTTTTTGATTTTAGTTGGCAGATCGACATATGAGCTACCTCGCAATGGATTAAGTTTCATAGTGTGAAACAGTATTTCCGTTATCTTATCAAATTTACAGCCAGAACCAGATGTAGTGTACTCATCTATTTTCTTCCATCTAATGAAATATATTATCTGACAACGATATTAAATCTGTCCCTGTTAGAATTCGACTAGATTTTGTTGTGATATAAGGATCAGCAAATTCCTCACGTTGCCTAGCAGCAAACTGCTCTGTTGCAAGGTGCTCTGACGTAGGAGTATTGGTTTTCTGTGTGGATTCCAGAGATATATTTAACTTAGAAAGCTTTTTACCGGACTGCACTATTTTGTAAGCTCTTGTGCGTGGCAAGCTGGGATTTAATTGTTGGCTGAAGCAGATGATATAAGTTTGTGGCAGAGAAATTTGTAAGTAAACTGAATCGAAACTGTTATCAAAACCAGCAAATGCGGTTGAGATTTTTATGGTCTGATATCATTCTGTTGAGAATAGACTTTTCTTTGTTATATCGGCAAGTTTCAACATTCTGTGTGTACTGTTTTATATTTGTTTAATTTAGTGTGCTGTGAAATGTGTTAATTGGAGTACCGAAAAAGCTATTATTATATTATGGAAAGATTTATGCTTAGTGAACTTGAACCAACGGTTAACAAACAGGAGATATTCTACGTTCACGAGAAGTACAACTGCTATGCAGGAAATATGTTAGGAGTGGTGATTAATCTTAACACTAAGGCTTCGTTTGGGATTCAAACTCCTGCTGGTTATAGGATAAAAGTGAAAGGTGCTGATGATACCGAGTATAATGAAATGTTGATCAAGGACTTATTTATTGGCTGTTTTGTGAGGAGATTCCAACTGGGACGCGAGTCTATCAGGTAAATAAGAGTATTACTGACAATAACATCGCTAATTTATCGTTGCAGGACAAGTTTCAACCACATCCTATTTATAATTTATACGAAGCCAACGACAGAGGTGTTATCAGACATAGTTATGTATATTTAATTTAATTGTTTGTCTGTTAGTTTTAATTTTTTATTCCATTACATGCTATTGTAATGTAACATTGTTTGCTGGACCTGACCCTGTCCAGAACTGAGTTCAGTTCTGTTTGACCTGATTGACTTTTTTTTTAATTTCTTTTATTTCATTGATGTAAATAACTAATAATAGCTTCATTATTCTGTATGGGTATGAGCTCATTACTAAGTTATTATGCAGGAAAGCATGTTGATTTGGGTCAGGGTTTTGGAGACTCCAAAGTGAATTTTATAGGCTACTGTGTTTTAAATAAACAAGGCTTATTAAATCATGCTAGAAAGTTATTTTTCATTAGGTAATGGTTGTTTTTAGAAATGCTAATTTGTGACCTTGAGGTCAAACAGAGAGCTTTTATCTTGTGACTGTCAGAATTTTACCAGTTGTGCTTTAACATCTGGCACTTCAAGTTGTATTATGTTGTGACCAGTTTGGGCTGAATTTTATTTTCTTCAAATTATTGAGATCAATTGATTATTTTCTCTGGAAATACAAAAGTACTCTGACAAAATTCTTGGATATAGACATTCATTGCAATTTATACTGAATTCAAACCTGGAATATTTCTGTGATTCAACAAGAGATTGTTGACACATCGGTACGACGCAGGCCATAACAGACACGTCATCGCCTTCAATTTTAAATCTCTTTGGGACTTGAACTGAATTTTATTCAGGACTTTTTATTACTAGGACTTGTGTCTTTATTTCTTGGATTATTTTTGGATTTATTTCACAATGCCATAAGTTTTTTTTCTTATTTTTCACTTTCTATTCTAGGGAAGTAAATTATTTGTTAAATCTTACAAAGCTTGTTGTCTCTACTCTTTTCTGTTACTTAATTTAACAGTATGGACTCGTAACAATATTTAAACAAAAAAAAGTTGTTGGAAGTCTCAATAATCATGGTTATCTTACTGCGATGATTCGAGGAACTAATACTAATCAAGTTTATTACAGATTTCACAGGTTGTTTGTGTTCGAGGTTTTTCATGGTTTGATTCCTAGTGGGTTAGTTGTAGATCCTAGAATCGGACTTAAAATCGATAACCGAACTGAGAATTTAGACTTTGTAACACAGAAAGAAAACACTAGACGAGGTAATGCTGGAAATGTTGACAACTTTAAAAATTTTTGTCCTATTATAGCAACTAACTCTATCACGGGTGAAGAAATTTCATTTCCTTCTATAACAGCAGCTTCAAAGTATTTTAACATTAACTCAAGGTTAGTGAAATTTGTTGCTGACGGAGTCTATAAATCTGCCACGTCGAAACGAGCAAAATGGGGATAGAATCGTTTTTCGATATGAATAACCTGCTATTTAAAATATTAGCGACTCGCTATTTGTCAAGCAGTAATTGAGATATTTGTTTAAGGTTTCTTTACCGTATTGGACAAATATCTTTCCGTATTTCAGCATGTGATCAAGTTCTATGCTGCTTAACAAAATCAAATTATTTTTTCTCTTTCTACTTCAAAGCGAGCTACCACTTTAACATCACCACGAAGCATATTTCTTAAAGCCTCTTCAAGCTGAAAAGGATTTATAATATTAGCTCGAGTAACAAATCCATCAATTATTTGATAATTAACATAAAATTGCTATTGCTGTGCAATCAGTGCAAAGCACTCCATTACGTATCAACTTTTAGAATATTTTTTAGATTTTCCCTTGTCAAACAGCAGGGAGCCCATTTCGTATTAGTATCTCTATCATATCTAACAAATATTTATTTTATTTTATTTTCTCAAGTTCTGATACCTCAGAATCTGTCAGTAACACGCTAAACACCGAGTAAGAATCGTATTCAACGAGAAAATTTACATACATTTTTCTGTTTTTTGATTGCTCATAAACAACTTGACAGCATCAAATAAGAAGTTCATATTTAAGATTTTATCTCTGACTATTCTTCTTATTTCGTCTGGCATTTTATTACAGTAATGTAGTTAAAAGTCTTATGTATAAGATGTCTCAAACAAATTTCTTGTTTGCGAAAGGACTGTTAGATTTTTACACTGATGTAGATCGTGATACAGAACATCAGAATTCAGCGAATTCCAATACTGACTGTCAGCATGTAAAACATCAGATTGCTAGAAATCTGAATACTGCAGCGCATCAGAATGTGGCAAATTCCAATACTAATAGTTATGTAAACATCTCAAATTTGATCTAGAAACATATTTATTCCCTGTCACTAAGGATAAATTTGCCGATGAACCAGGTATAGTGCAAGAAGATGAATAAGTTTATAACGCACCAAAATCACGACATAAAGAAAAATATCACCTCGCTAAGAAGATTAAAATGTTTAATTTTACTATCTCTGAGCATCAGATATTCGGGGACTTGTTAAAGCCATTTTTGAATCGTGGATAGTTAGAAGTTTATGGCCGTCGACAAAATATAAAATTTGATTTTCTGTTTGTTAAGATTTTGAACTTGATGGGAGAGTGCGCACTAACAACAACACGACCAGAATATTTTATATGGTTGTGCAGGCCAGTGAAATGTAAGTCTGTCCTTTTGAAACGCGAAAAGATTTATAGCAACTGGATCGAATCGCTAGCGATTTAATCAAAGATATTTGATTTCACTAGTTGGTATCCAGCTATTAAAACTATCACAGTAACCTCTCCATTTAACCAAACTTATCTTACCTTTTCTTGTTATCAAACGCTCGATGACGAATATATCCTGATCTGTCCGCTGTAGCTCGCATTCTAGAAACTTCCAATAATTTCTTTTGCTAATGAATCTTTCAGCTTATACGTCACAGGTATTGTTGTTAAAATTTTATTCACAAAGAATACTTTTTTGTTATAATTTAATCGTCTATTAAAATAGTATTAGGAATTCTCGGCACTTCCTGATCTCCAGGTAATTGTGAGTCACGTTTGAGAAACATTTTCTTTTCCGACCACAAGCAGCACAGATACTTTTCAGCATTAGTCTGTTATTTTTGGTGGTTTCCATGGTTTCATTTCTATTTTCCGTTTTACTTCTGCATTTCAGGCAATACGTAGTCATTTTTATCTTTGCTTGTTAGATAAAATTGCAATTTAATTATTTTCAAGGTTTGGTTTAGATGTAAATTGTAATATAAATTTCAGAAATTCACCCGGTCTGGTAGCGGACTGGGACATTTGTTTGATAAACATAACGCAGTAATATCCACGAGCTACAGTTCCAACTGGTTGTAGTTGATTAAACGAATAATTGATTTGTTTTCTACTTTTGGGACGCTAGCACGTACTATTTAATAATATCACTCGGAGGTAGCCCCAACGAATCAAAATAATTGTCTTCATAAAGAGCTATCCAATGCGTGCCAGATCCATCGTTGAAATTTTGGATATTTATAACACAACTTCTCCCTCCAGGTTGAAGTGATTGGACCGCTAGCGGTAGGATTCTTTGAATCCCGAGCTCATCTTTAGAAAATACTCCTTCAAATCCTCTGACATCTTTAAGTTTATCTAAGATCTCAAAGTTATTTAGTGGATGGACCGCAGAGCGATCTACCTCCTGGTAACATGTAGCATTAGTTCTCTCCCACGTCCTATTCCCAACAGACTGCATTTGCAGCTGGTGCAGTAATTCCAAGAGATGAGGCGTTTGTGATAGAAAAGTTCTCACTAAAGCTAGATCAGCAGCAGCAGCAGCAGCACAAGCTGTAATTTCATTAAGATAATTAAATTCTTTCTTTTTGCAGTTGTTCCAGTTCCAGTATCTCTTAACCACATCATATTTTTTGCAACAGATTTCGAGTTGTCGTCGCTTAACGAAACTACGTAAAGAATAGTACTTGCAATTGGTGGGTGCATAACAATATCTTCTACTGTTTGATTAGCTAGTTGATATCTGGCGCTTCTAAGCAAGCTCCAACCGTTATTAACAAGTGTCACTTGTGTACCAGCAGGTACTACTGCACCAGTTGCTGTTCTTACACTTGCTCGTACTTCAAGTACGTCTTTGCGTGGTAGCAAAAACACGTCTTCGTTTCTTGTATTCAAACTTAGTATTCCTGTTTTGTCAGGTTCGTTTGAATTTTTATCGAAATATTCAACATACTCAAATTCTGTGGTTGAGTCATCTGTTGGTATTTCCTCGGTCAGGTCAAAGGTAATTTTTGACAGACATTCTTTATCTGTTATTGTTAGACAAACATTAGAACGCCGCAATATCTTGTCGAGTGCTAGCACTCCGAGGTCTAGTTTTAGTTATTAACTTTCTAATGATTTCTTCACCGAGCGGAGATAGGATTTTTTTTAAAATTTTTTTTGTGTCGTTTTTATCAGCGCCATAGTAGTTTCGGATGTTGGTAATATTTCAGAAATTGCTTGTTTTATATCCCTCTCGCTTGGCACCGACGCAGTTGGCGTTGCGCCCTTAATTTTATCAATAATCTTCTGTCCAACAGCTGAATCTGCTGCAGAGGATGCTCATGTGGCAAAAGCTTTAGATGCATCTAACGCTGTAGGTGCTTTTTTGCAATTACAAGTATAATTTCAATTGTTTTAGTGAATATATTTCCAACGAAACCTCCTACGATATTTCTAGGATAAATTTTTCGTTGTTTCGTTTTCTTATAAAAAATTGTCTGGTAGAATTGACTTTGGTGAGTTAACTGACCTCAGGTGCAGATAATATGTTACAATTTCGTTATTGAGATTTAGCTGCCGGTCGGATTGATCAGTCAGTGTCATCGTGACAGAAGATATTTGATTTTCAACACTAACAGCATATTAGATTATTTGTCCTGGATTTACTTGCATTAGTGATCAAGGTGGTACGTTAGGAGAAAAACTGTAGACAGTTTGACCTTTACTACCACGTGCTGTATACAACCCGCTGGCAATAGAACAATCTTTTTTAAATCGAATTTACTTCCGTTACATCAACGGGTGACTCGCCATCGTATGAAATTGAAGCATTTTGCGATTAAGAACCATATTTTTTTCGAGCAAATCCTAACAATGGCCCAATGCTATTGGCGGCACTGAAATCAACAAGAAAATTGTTTTTCAAAGTGATTCTGGCACGCAGTGTGTTATAGTTTGGAATGAGCTCAAAATTATCTGATGTAGATTCAGCTTTAGTTTGTAATCAATAACTTTACTGCTTTATTTAGATCTGTAATGTTATAAAGGCCTTGTGGTATCCTGACAGAAGTCCAAGCCCGGCCAACTGGCTGGATTGACTGAAATGTAAAATCGTCATTCAAAATTAGTTATTTGCTATTGAGTGCAAAGTAGTAGCTGAAATTAAACCTATTTTATATTGCGACGAGGATGTTTGGGTTCCTTGGGTCAAGTTCGATTGGTGGATAACAGAAACGTTTGCACTGTCCGCTGTAGTCTGTGATGAATCAAGCAATAACGTTGTTGATAAAATTCCCATTTTCTCTGATAGATAAAAGTGAACTGCTAGCAGTTTGTGCTTTGAGGTTAGCGATAAGATCGTTGTGTAAAATATAATATTCGTCCGATGTTAAATAACCTTTTGATCGCAAATTATCTAAAATTTCAACAATTTTGTTGTCGGCTTCTGTGCTCGTATTTCCGGCTTCCTTTGATGCTATTAATAACAGCAGTCGATCAACTATTTCAGCGGTCGAGTTATAGATTTTAATTCCACGACCTTCTACTTCAGGTTTTTCCTCTGGAAGACGTTTATAACGCCTTTTATCAGTATCCTTAAATAACTAATACAAGGTCCATATGTATGGAAATTTTTTAGTTCTATACTTGTTAGCAGTATGAAACGTAACACCAGAAATGAATCTAGCACGCATTTCATTATGCGAATTTAAAAATTCTGCTTAGCTTATGCTTTGTTAATCTCTTCTCCAGCTTGCAATCCAGCATCTTGAATATCTTTCAGAGTTTCAATAAAATCGTTGTATTTATCCTCTGGCCAGTTGCGAAGTTGATAAACATTATGCTATTCTCTAGGAATATGATCTATCAAAAATTGATTGTAATCTTCTTGTGATATTTCTCATCTTGCAGATTTTCTATGAAACCTAATTTGATCCTCACTTAACATATTTGTGACTATGATATCAGTAAGAGTTTTTTGTTTCCCTGATAATGCTTCCTGACGCTGAATTGATTCAGAAATTAATTTTTTACCTCTTTCTGAAGCGCACTAGGGTCTCCAATTCACTCAATAACCTT
Organism: Megalonaias nervosa; assembly: GCA_016617855.1. Classification (NCBI taxonomy): domain Eukaryota; kingdom Metazoa; phylum Mollusca; class Bivalvia; order Unionida; family Unionidae; genus Megalonaias; species Megalonaias nervosa. Next base: position 42,280 of record JAECUM010025410.1, on the reverse strand, counting down.
CTTCTGTCCATCTTCAAGTAGACCAAGTAGTCCTTTCTCCGATAACTTTTTATGATCTTTCGGTAATACCGCAGAAATATCTGGCCGTTTGCCAAGTACGGCCTCGGTTACTGGCCTAAAAAGTCTAGCAGTTTCTTCTGCAGTTTGCGGTAGACCCTCACGTTCCTGATCAACATTCTTTTTGAACGCAGCTTTTGTTGCAACAAATTTATTTAGAACCTCTATTCCTCTTTCGTCCATTTTTCGTTCTATTTATTTTGTTAGACTAATTTTAGAGTTTGACTCAAAGACCAAATTTTTAGATGTTTACCATTAGATTCATTTTCACAGTCTAAAAACTTATCTATTCCACATCTGAACAAACGATTTTGATATCTTGCTAGCTTATCAAATAAAAAGAAACTGTATCCGCCATCACCAGTAGCGTTATGATAAAGTTCGGCAAATTTGTCTTTTAATACACCGCCGCATTATTCTCGGGCTATCTTTTGTACGTTGATATTGTCTGGTTCAGCGAATATTATGAAGCATCCTGTATTTCGCCTGATAAATCTATCCACGTTATAAAATCCTTGAGTAAGGTAGACTGCATTATTTTTTCTGTTCTCGGTAGGGAAAAATAAGACTTTATCTTATTTATCTCTGCATTGCTTAGCGGAATGTCATCGAAGACAATTATTTTAAGTTCGTCATAATCTAGCTCGGCAATAGAAATTAAAACTTTGGGTTGTTTTATTATAAATATATCATTGCCTACGCCAAGTTCATTTTTCAGCTTTTCGTTGTATTCGCTAAGCAGCTCGTATTTATCCTGCTGTGGACTGATCGTGTAGATATAAACTCGATCGTAGTTGAAGAGGTCGTTAAGTAACAGATTCATCAGAAGGTTAGTTTTGCCCGATCCAGTTCGTCCTACTATCAGATAATGACAATCTAGTAGGTCGTGGTTATGTTGATGCTTGATTAAGCGCTCCGTGTCAAAGTTGATTATGTTCATTCTATACCGGGTATTCACAAAATTTTATCTTGCAGTAATAATAAGAATGAGCTATTACACAAAATTTGGTACGTTAATTGACAGCTCAACGGACAAAACAGCTTCAGCTACAACCATTACGGCTGGTGTAGAGTTAACAAATTATATCAAAACAAATCTGGGGCTACAATGACAAGTAACTTAAGTATGTCAGGTCAGCGAGTGCTAGACCTTGAAACAACATATCCACCAATCAACACAGATAACTTGCAGGCAGTAAGCCTTGCACAACTTTATACTGTCAGTAATGGAAAGTTATCGTTGTCGAGTGGATAGATGACCGGAAATATCAACATGAGTAAAAACAATTGTAAATCTTGAGACCGAACCCCCACCGCACCCCACCCCTACATAAATAACTCACAAACAGTAAGTTACGCACAACTTAGTTCGATAGATAATAATAAGTTGTCAATATCGGGTGGAACGATGGCTGGAAATATGGATATGGGCGGGAAATTAATATTTAATACTCAACTTGATAAAACAACTTTGACCAATAATGATTCTGTAACAAATGTAAAGTTTGTCATGGTCAACTTTGTAAGAAAATCCAGTGATACTATGGTGGGAAATCTGGACATAGGATCGAATAAGATAACAACTACCGCAATTCCATCAGCGGTATCAGATTTAACAAATGAAAATTACGTCGACGATAACATAGCAACAAATACTGCATCACGAGTAGCAAAATACGGGGATACAATGACAGATATGTTAAGCATGTGGTCGAATAAAATAACAACTACTTATAATCCAGTAGCCCCATTTGATCTTACAAATAAATTGTATGTTGACGCTGAAATAAGTGCAGCATCAGTGAGTACAATTTCTTCTGCAGATGCCAATTATCTTAAATAATCCGGAGGCACAATCGATATGGCTGCCAATAAGATAACTTCTACCAATTTGCATGTTTCTACATCCGATTTTACTAATAAACAGTACGTTGATAGTGTTACCCAATCGCAATCGATTGGTGGTAGTAAAAAAACGAGCTAAAATTAGTGTCGGTCACATTCCACATCTCGCTGATGCTATAAATAATCGTTGGTGTTTTGTTGCAAGTGCATCAAGTTATTGTTCAGAAAATAAGCCAGATTATGTGTTTGCGTTTAACAGCCCTCTATCTGACGTGTTAGAGCTGATCACAGACAGAGAAATGTCTAATTCTGGATCAAAATGCAGTGTCCAGCGGCTGTAGCAATATAGAAATATCAACTACGAGGTCGACTAAATGATAATATCGGATCAATTATTACATAGAAATTAGAAGGATCTAACGAGAACACAACATGGACTTCTCTATATGACATGTTGGTTGTTAGTGTTTATGATTCTCAGCAATTTACACTTGATCCTGCAGCAACTTCACACAAGTACTCGTATTTCCGGATTTATGTTACCAGATCAATAAGTCGTTATCCTGGATTGTCGATGTTTCAGATATATACACTTGATGATTTAATGTAATTGTAATATATAATGTCTGTTGAGCCTCCATCGATCAGGGTTGCAAAAGAATTTTATAATTTTATACTAAACCCGAAAACGGAGATCGAAATAGTTGATGATGATTCGCTAGACCCAGAACGTGTTGAGGAAGCAAGAGCGGTGAATATAATTGCTCGAATGAAAAGATTAACTTTAGATTCACCCGGTTTAACTGAGAACAGAGACAACTTTGCCAGAGTTTCAGGAATGAGAGGCCCTCAACTGAGATACGAGATCAGAGAGTTTAATATAATTAGGAAATATTGTCCTGTTGGTGACTGCGAGGAATGGAGGTTAAAGGTTGAAAAATATTTGACCTAAATAAAGAAAATGTTTCATGGTGGTAAGAAACCAGAGCAAGACCAACTAAAGAAGATTCACGACGAGCTTGACAACTAGCTGAAACAAGGATACACAAGTTTCTTAAAAATCGTAAGCTCAAAGACACATTTGCTAAACGTCTGGTATTTCGTGTGCTAGGCATGGACTATTATGATAAAAAAAGACGCTATTAGAAATAGTAGATAACAGTACTGACACTTACCTGCTAACAACAGCATATCTAGTTCTAATAGACTCTCTCAACGGAGATAAAGAAACGTATGACGAATATCACATTAATGCTGCACTAAACACAGTATCAGAAATTGAGTCTAGAATTGAGTTATATGATGATGTCGAACGAAATATATATTATCAAGTGCTTGACGATATTATAACTGCAAAACCTATTATGGATAAAAATTATGAAATGCATAATAGTTCTAAAAAATAATTGCGTTGAAAAACTATAAAAAGATGCTGAAAAGTTACTGACAGAAGCAAAATACAGAAATATCATACAGCTGATTACTGTATACCTAAACCTTTCCGCCAGTGACATAATTATAGAGCAAGCAAATATTCGCGGTCTTTTAAGTTTTGCAACAGCATATGCAATTCTCAGGCAGCATCTAGTACTTAAAAATTGTAAACTGGGTCAATTATGTTATGTTGTTAGTTATAACGACGAAACAGAAGATATTTATCGTGATAGAGTCAATGATATTACTTAAATACCAACACATTTTAACCCTCCATTTTCATCCTCAGTTTTAACTGTTATCAGATATGACGATATCTCATCTAAAGTGAATGACAAGTACAGAGAGTTTCTTGCCGATCCTGTCAATAAAAAATGTAGTGCTCTGATTGATAAGGCCTCCTCCGAAAATGCCTTCACTACGTATATTAAAATAATTACCGAAACAGTTTCATAATGACTAAAAAGGAAATAATTGACTTCAATCATATTTCATTAGGTTTCCAAGACAACGATAGAGACGAGCTGATCAAATACAATAAATATTAACAAAAAAAGAACTTTACTGTGTCAGACAAGCTAGAAATTTTTTAGTAAAATAATAAGCGCGCTGAATTATATTCCAATGTTATTAACAACGAGTGGAATTATTTTAGTAGGGGAAACATTAAATTCATTATTGTTGATATTGCCCGGGGTGGGGGGTAGGTATTGTTTAATCAGCGGTGAATAAAAAGATCGGGCCAAAGTACGATAATAAAAATAGTTCGTGTAAAATAGCAATTCCAACCTACAACAAAATTCTTAATCTACTTCGAGTTTATCTGCGTGGTGGAAAGTTTATCATGCTAGATCTAATACAGGAACTGCCAGTCAAAGACGATTTACTCGTAGATATGATACCAGAGTTGCGAAATACGGAAACCGATACGCAGTAAATTTTATGTAAAATCGGTAGTGATTTCATTTCATAAATAAGGATAGTAAAAGTTTCTGTGAAATATAAAAAACAAGGATAGTAAAATTTTGTTTGAAAGATGAAAAATAATGGAAGATATTACAGTGGAAGATACCACGTTAAAGATGTAAAGAATTTTTTTCCGAGGTAAGCAAATGACGATTAATCTTGACAATGAAAAGTACAGCACGTATTTCAAAAACAGAAATAAGATAAAGCGGTCTCTGATACGCACATAAAACTCAGATTATTTTAGTAAGCTTACCTGGATTACAGATTCACTTTCTAATGCTGTTGATAATCTTTACAATCCAATATCACAAGACAAATACACCACGATGACAGTGGATGATGAACTGAAAAAGTGTTATGTAGATAAATCCATATTCTCACATGGAAATTTTATCAAAATGCTAGAACCTGGCTCTCGTATCAGCGGCAAGATTAATCTATACTTGTTTTGTCATGGCGATGGGAATTATATAATAGTGAAAGCTTGACTCTTAAAATATCTCGACAGGTGGCTGTGTAAGTTATCGATTTTTTGTAAAATATCATCGAGTTATTAATAGCGCATTAGTAGGAGACAGACATGTGAATTGTAAATCCCAGCGAGTTATTAATAGCAGATTGAAACTATATGACAATGTTAGGTATAGTAATTTTGCGTAAAATATAAATATAAATCGCTAGCGATTTCAAGTAAAAACCGCCAGCGAGTTATTAATAGCGGATTGAAATTTTATGTGAATGTTAGGTATAGTAATATTGTGTCAAATATAAATTTAAATCGCTAGCGATTTCAAGTAAAACCGGCAGTAGTTAGCTTAAAGGGGGCGTATCTAAGCCACCCTATTTTGCATGACGACGATGAATGATTCAATGGTAGGTCTTTGACAGGTAATCAATAATGAAATCGACGCTGTTGCCTCAACAAAGCTATGTTTTCGTATTTTGTTTACACTAACATGGGGGGCCTGACGGAGGGAGGGGGGTAATCATGCTGTCGTCCTAATACAAAATTAGGGTTTGGCTTAGATACCCCCTTTAAACTAACTACTATTGTTCCCTTTTTTCACTATCTTGTTTATGTGCCTTTTCCAAGAGAGGTCTCTGGACAATTCCACCTCGAGATATTTTGTTGCCTGTTCATTGGCTAACTTGTGCACCTTAAGAGTATATTCGGACAAGACTGGTGATTTCTTCCTGTAAACTTTTAGGATGCTGCATTTTTTGGGTGGAACGACATACCCCAAGTTCTTTTCCAGAGGGCCAGTTGGTTCAGGTCTTCTTTAAGTATCTCACAGTACTTGGAGGCATTTATTTCCCGGTAGACTATACAGTCACCTGCAAAAAGCCTTGTGTTGGATTTGACACTCGCTGGTAAATAATTGATGAACACCAGCATGAGGATGGGACGCAAAACACTCCCTTGAGGTACCCCACTAACAACCGGTGCTGGGTCTGATGTTGCTCCATCTACTATGACTCTCTGCGATCTGTCAGAAAATCTCCGATCCATTTATGGGTATTACCACTGATGCCATAGTGGTCCAACTGACAGAGGAGTCTTTCATGGGGGACATGATCGAAAGTCTTACTGAAGTCAAGGATAGCAAGGTCATACCGCCTCCCTCTGTCTAAGGATTTGGCGAGTTCAACCACTAGGGTTATGAGCTGTGTTTCACAGCTTCATCTGGCACGGAAACCATGTGGAGGTCTGTTAGAATGTTGAAGTGATCTAGATGTTGCATCATGTTGCTGACTATGATGTGTTCAAGCATTTTGCAGCAGAAACATGTAAGGGAGACAGGTCTATAATTGCTAGCCTTGAATCTTTCTCCATTTTTGAAGATAGCTGTAACGTTTGCTGTTTTCCACACATCAGGAACGTAGCCTGTTGAGATGAACTTCTGGTAAATATAACTCAAGTATGGTGCACACTCTTCTGCTAGATCTTTCAGGATTCTTGCTGGAATCATGTCTAGTCCTGTGGTCTTCTGTGGGTTAATTTTTCCGCAACAAGCAGTATACACCTTCTTCAGTGTCTTGGATGTCAGGCATTGGTGGGTAATAATCTCCATGGAGGCTTGGTAGATCACTCTTATACTTTTGTGTGAAGACTGGTATTAACGATTCAGTTTGTTAGCCTTGTCGGTGCCTCTGAATGTAGTTTTCCGTGTTCCTTGAGTGGTGCCACACCACGTTGTCTCTACGTAAGGACTTAATGTAGTTCCGATATCTCTTCTGCTTGTTTGGTTGTTGTTCTTGATTTGGATTTCCAACTTCTATCAAGTTTCAATATATCTCCAGTAGGTCTGTCGTTCTAAGCGTTGTGATCTTGCTTTTGCTTCTTTGTATAGTTTCTTATCTCTTGTTTCTCCTGTTGTTTTCTGTCTTGGAAACAATTTGTTCCGTCTTCTGTGTTGGCTTTAATGGATTTTTCTATCTAAGGCTTGTTTGTTTTGTTTCCAGGTAAGGTCTTTGATGATATAAATTTATCCATTAACCGTTTGACGTTGTCCTCAAACATTTCCTCTGTGTCATTTGCAGAAAGGTTATCTGTTTCACGCATGAATGATTCTTGTGATGACTTCAATTCTTCACGTATTTGGCCATAGTCTGCATTACTGTATATGCTGTCAGTTGGAAGAAAATACCGAGACGTATCATACACTTGTAATTCTATTCTCTTTGATTATGAACCTTAGACAGTTACGAATAATGCTGAGCTTTTTTTACTTCGATCTATCATCAGAGGCACGTCCATGTCAAACGCGGTATTGGATACTTCTTTGAATTAACCAATCGTTTTCAATTATACAGTATCATTTTCGTCTAATACATCTTTACCACTTTTGCCCTGGTTTAGTCCACAACCGTAATCCGCTTCCCATTACCGCATTTGCAAACACTGAATCAAACAGACGTGTTTGAGCGGCTTCAGTCATGGTTTTACTGTCTGGGACTGGCATTTTTGCTGTCTATGGAAGTGTAATCTCTTGTGAAACCATAACCGCCTTTGGTGATGCTCGATTTTTCAACCGATCGTCAGCACCATTCTTGATGCTATAGACAACACGCATTGAAACTTGTCTAGCGATCGGTGCAATACATGAAGACAAAGCCGTGAGCACTTTTTATTCGCTTGTAAACAATCCACGGACAACATCACCGAAACTATTACCGTCGTATGTCGCATAGACGGAATTTTCTCGCATTAACAACACGCACTAGTATCACATGTCCACGTACGCCTGTCATTGTATTAAATATAAGGCAGAGCTCTAATGTACATTTGTATTGTAAAGATCACCCTGCGGAGCTCTAACACGCGCACGTCCTGGTCAACAACAGTTAACTTGAAATTATGTCATGGGAGATTCATGGGCGTCACCGGAATAATTGAGAGCAAAGTACCCGGAGGCGAATTAAAAGAAAACACAAACAATGTAAAACCCAGAGAGGCGATATTTCATGAACCTGAAAGCTCTGCTCGGTAATTTCCGCTGACGGCATCACAGGTCCCATTAACCCAAATCGTTGAGGAGATCCTGACAATATCTGGCGCGAAATGGTATCCAGACCATTTAGGTCTTCTGCGTAAGATTCCTTTGTCCTCGGGAATTACATTAATGTCTTATATCCATCCGAGAACTGTTCCCAGCGATGACTGTAAGACATCAACCCGATTCTGTGAATATTCGATCGGGATGGTAGAGAGGGAAGTATATGATGATGTCCGTGTATGCAGAGTTTCAATTCTTTGTTGGTCGCCAATAAAATCCTCCGTTGAATCTAGGTGACGCTCGTGGTTGTGTTTACAACACTCTGCGCTGCAGTGTTGAGTTCGCGTAACACGTGAAGCGCTTCACAACTCATCATATGTTTCATATATTTAGTACGTAAGTTTTTTTTATATACATCATTGATATCTTCAATGAATTTCGTGCATCAGTGTGAGAAACCTCCCCGGGTCCATGACATCAGTTATGAGCAACTGCTACAAAATTGGTGCGGCCTCACTCATCACGTCTGGTACGCTGTTGCTCGCCTGAATTTACCCGACAAGAGTTTCCAACTGATCTACAAGTTCGTGCACTTGTTGCAGGTCACACGTGTCGAAAACGTGTCCACAAGGCCTTCTCCTATAGGTGACCTGGAAGTTTTATGTTCTTCTTCCAAAATAGTAAATTCCTTCCAATATGGGTAGGGGTGGACGTTTACATCACTGTTTATGCTTTGTTCTCACCTTAGGTTTTGTTTTCGCCTTTACCTCTGCTGAAACTTTTCTTCTCTGAAGAACAATTTTTTGAGCTGGTGAAAATTCTACTTGTGGAGGTTTACGTTTTCTCTTGGGTTTAGGCTTGAGGTCGTATGATGGTTCGTGTTTAGGCTAAAGTGCATGCAGCCGTGGAATTTGACCGTTTCCTTGTTTTCTTCTTTTCTCTGCTGTTAACATAAATTCTTAATACAATTTTATACCTTGATCAAAATCTTTTTGCTCAATGCATTAATCATACGTTGATAGCGTGGCAACGCGTGATCGGAGGTTTATTGTCTTCCAGTAATCTCCTTGAATTTCCACTTGTACCATAATTTGTTCACAGGATAATCATTTGGGTCTGCTGGGACATTCAACGCGATCTCATTCCTGTTGGGTGGTCTGCTATAAATAGCATGCAAAAGATTCTTTAAAAATCCACTCACTGCCTGGTTTGGTAAATATTTGCTTTGGCGTTTTCGTCACTGACTCATACACTGTTGATGATGGAACATTGTCAATTATTGGACTTCGTCGAATACCTGAGAGCCTTTTGCGATCACACTAATATTCTCGCCTCTGCTTCTTGGAATATCTCCATCTGCTCTGGAAGCGTTAAATAGCTTTTGATGTCCTGACAATAGGATGGTTCCTGTTCTGTTCTCGTCATAATGACATAATGTTGGTGGTTTCCTTGACTCTTGTCACTTATTACGCAGTTTCACGCGTGGGTTTGATTAGCGGTGCAAACGTTTGTTAGAAACCCGCTGTGAGGTCTTTCGATTAGTTTGTCGCGGCTGTAACATATTTGTGACACGTCTGCGTGCACCCACGAACTCACGTAGAAGCTGTGGTTGATCACGCATGCCTTTGCGACGTTCGTCAGTAGCCTCTGCTATAGCATCTCTAGCTGATTTCGATGTTATATATGTCCATAAATTGCTTTACACGTTTGCGTCCAGAACCACACAATACTTAGACCCAGCGTGTCCACTCAAGTCAATAGTGAGGAGACTATACGTGTCCTGAGTGACCCCCGCAAACATATTCCGAAACTCATCCCACGAGTAATCAGCGGCACACCAAGTCCAATGAATTCCTGTGATCTTCAACATCTTGTAGTTGCCACAGATCATTTTGCGCAGTGTGCATATTACATAAGTCACGGCTGTGCTTTTTGTCAGCCTCGGAAAATTATTCTCGCGTTATTATATTGGTGTTCAAGCATTACATCATCGTTCACGACAAGATTATTTTCACTCGGATTAAGGTCGTTAATAGCAGGAGCATCATCGATTATGGAAAAGAAATCAATAGTGGACGACGAGATTATCGACGATGACATAAGAGCTTCCATAAAGACCTTGAGTAAATCATAACCCGGTTGACGACGCTATCACATACAGCTGATTCCATGTTAACCATCGCATAATCAGAATGAACAACATTTGAGTTGTCCTTATTCTGGCCGGGCCAATAATCAGTGTTCGGAAACACCGTGTTTGGGTGGTCTGGGCTTTGCCTGCGCAGAGAAGTCAATTACTGTAAAGTCAGCTTTTCTCTTCCTTGTCGATGCAATGTTAAATATCAATTGCTGTATAACACAATCATGCCTTCTTATTCTGTGCGATGTCGCATGGAAATATGTACCGCAAATCCAATTCGTGTTATAACGCGTAATAACAAGGTCTATTCGAAAATCGTGAGTTGATTCATAATCATGGGGTGCCCGTACGTGTGATTGATGATTCCATAGGGGTAATATCCACCGCTTGGATCCAGCGAGGACAAACTCATCATTGTGTAACGATTCACACCCATACATTTTTTTTTTCTCCCTCGGATCAGATTTGTTGTGGGTGCACATTCATGCCACTCGCGAAGAGATTCCACCTACGTATCCTGTCGAAGATCGTTCGCTACGAAACCCAGGATGTTTTTGGAGCACCAATCACAATCGAGTACACTATAGGTGTCAGTCCCACTAATTCCTCGAAAGATTTTCCTACGGCCTTATACTTCAATTTCCCCACAACTCTCTTATTGATGTTGCTCAAGAGCGAATGATCCTTTGAGTACTCACTAGTGTCAGATTCATCTACCAGCCACGCCTCATCTATGTCCGCCTAAACGTCATCTGTTATTTATATGCATTAGATAGGAGTCCGTATCCGTTTATAACATTTTTATGTTATCACCGTAGCGCGGCTTTAACTGGTCGTAAAAGAATTCATACATCAGTAATTTGGACGAATCTAATACAGATGCGTTCGCGTATATCATCTTTGTCAGCTTTCGCTTTGATTTTGACTGTGGACGACTACGACTCCACCGTCAAATTCTTTTTTTTATCTGGAAATGAAAGCCGGGGAAAAAAATAAGTCGATTGACTTTATCAATCTCTATTGTTTTGCCAAAAACCGTATTATTCATAAGCTTGAAAATCATTTAAAACTCGTTGGTGGCTTCAGTTCGAATTTTAGTATTCATCTGAATATAGTCGGCCATTTAAGTGCTTTGTCTAAATCAAGTACTCTGTGGATACATGGTGCACACATCCCCAATCTCAGATAAAATTTTAAATTACGCATGTACACAACTCAGTTGCTTATGATTCTCAGATTAGGAAGCAGCTTTGTATATCTTATACCAATTTTGTTGATTATTTCGTTCTGACACCCACCCGTTTGGCACAGATAAGGCTTACGGGGATAGATGATAATTGTTGTGTGTGTTGTGAAGCTTGTTGGATAGTCAAGATCAGCTTCAAACATGTATCCGTATTCGCTGTTGCTGTCATATTCGTGTACGTGTTTGTGAATGTCAACATCCTCGGAATCGATCCACTGAAAATCATCAACGGGCATTCATACAAGTTGTTGGTGTAAGATTTATAATGTAACTGATTGGGAATGCGGGGTCGTGTCCATCCACTAGCGGACTGTTAGCTCCAACGTATTTGTGGGTTGCTGTGGAAATTCAGCTACGGATTCCACGTTCCACAAACATGATGCTGGGCATGGGCAGTGAGCAGTTCTGACTCGACCTTGGGTTTTATACAACAATGCGTCACAGACCATTCCCGGTGATGAAAAGTAGTGCGCAGAATCAAGCCTGCAAACGTGCATGCATGTGTCTTTGAATGTCTCGATTGTGTTCGCGAGCTGAAGCACGTCTGTTTTCACACATAATTTTACAACTACAATTACAACATAATTTAGTCACCCATAATTTTACAACTAAATGCAAGCGTATTATCAATGACACCTATATTTTCACCGGTAAGTGTAGAGTAAAAACGCTCTCATGGTGATAATGAAGGTTCATTGAAATTTTCGAAAGAATCCATATACTTATATATTCCTTCACAAGGGAGTAAAGCGAACCTATTTTCGTCAGAGTCTGGTTCGTACGGGTAGCTTCCCTCTCAATTTAAAAGCACCTCTTTACTGGCGTGTAATCTTCAAACGATCATTACCATTCGTTGCAAGTTTGCCCACGAGTTTGTTTAATGGCTGGTTTAGAAGCTGTGAGAAATCGATGAATTGTAATTGACCTAACCTAAACGTCATGTAGTTTTCCTTGTTGTTGGGAATGACACTTATTCCTCAACGCATATTGATGTATTCGATGCCGTTGCGAGTGCTTCCATTCTTCAGTGACCATCATACCCAAACAGGTTATGAAGCACAATGGGAATTCGTGTTTTGCTTTGATGAATTCGCAGCTGTAAATTGCACTAGCTGTGTGCGGCTCTTCTGTACCCGCTGGTGAAATGGCAGTGATCACGAACTTAGGAGCTTTCAGCACTACCGTCGATGTCAAAGGCACATATCCAGCAAGGAGTGGCCACTGAAAACTTGCAAGTTTCCTCGTTGGTCGTAATCACGTGGACGTCACCAGCCACATGATTACGATCAGCGAGGACACACGTGAGCTGTTGTCAGCAATTTAAGAAACACCTCAACCGTGTACTGGCCACGATACAACATTGGCGGCTCAGTCACTCCATCACATCTCACTTTAATGTAAAACCTGCATGGGACTTATTCACCTGCGTGCGTTGTATTTTCTTGGTTGTTGGAATGCTACGCTTCCACAGGAATGTTCAAACATGCGTATAATATATACAATATCTTCATCTTCCGCACAGCAGTATATTTCAGAATGTTTTTGTCAGGTTCTGGAATCATTGTTTTTACACTACTTTCATTGCAGTATCTGAAGTATATTTAATACAAGTTTACAGCGTCTCAGTTTAGTTTCTATCCGCTTGGGATAATCGCCTGGTAATCTTGAAGATCAGAGAGCGCTTACACAACTCTGGGACTTCTAACATGTGATCATATGCAACAGATTCAGTGGAGATAACCATTGCAACACGTCCGTTTTGTTGTTAATCGTCGACCATGTGTGCAATTTCAGATGTAAAGCTCCGAGCCCCCAGTCAGCAATACCGACGGTTAAATGGTTAAATATATAAAACGGTTGAAATTCAATGAATAACAATTTAATAACAATTCAATAATCAAATGACTCAAATTCCCAATTACACTCCTTTCGCTCGACCCTTTAATAAGCCTATTGCATCACTTGATTAGCAGTGTGAGACTGATTTCCACCTGTCCTTGTATTTCTACTCATCTGGTGTATCCTTCTCTCTCCTCTTTCTCCCACTTCCTTCTCCTCTCTCTCCTTGACTTTTCTACAAATTTCATCTCCTCATCCTCCTCGACTTTCTCTAGACTCCTCCTCCTCGACTTTCTCTAGACTCCTTCACTTCCTCTACCACGACTACTCTTCTGTCGAATTCGACTGTCTCGACTACAGCCTCATGTCCGTCTCCAACGTTTGAGACTTGAGACCCAATGGAACCCGAAGTTCTGTGTCACCTAAAAAGCTTCCTTTTCGAGGCTGTCTTTCCTTAGAATCTACCTCTAAGTTTTGACGCCAAATTATGAGTGGCTTGGTTCTCGGAGTAAACCCTTTTGATACGCAGTCCCACCAGGCGAGTACTAAATCTTCGCTTACGAGTATTGAAAGTTATCATTCGGATCTAAATTGTGATCAAACCCCCTGTCTCAATTCCAATTGGACATCGCTGTGAACGGATCCAATAAAACTTAGTGGACAATGTCCCTCTCGCTGTCTGTCAACGTGGGGACGGATGAGAACACGCCCAGCTCACCCCGCGGGCTTCCCTTTGATCTGTGTTAAAAGCTTTAACACATAGATGTGATAACTACAAGCCTTTGTTTATGTGGCGCAATCTACTGCCATTGCCGATTCAAATTCTCCGGTCCCCGGCGGGTCATGGTAACATTGTGTAAGAGTTCAACACTAGCCCGCGGCAATCTTTAGACATCAAACACATGGCCTGGGTAATATTCCCAAGACAGGATTATAGCTTATACATTATTTTATATCTGGGGCTTAGCAAACATGATACTTTTGTATCCATCGTTTATGAACCTGAAACTTTTTACAATTATCTTACCGTCCCAAATTATTGATTGTATGGGGTTTTTTTATCCTTACATAAAAATAACCCTTTTTAGAAATGTCATCATTTCGTAGGGTTTTGTATCATATATTTCATACTCTTTATTATTACAGACGAATTCATTGTTATGCATACGTGTTAGTGGCATTAGTGTTGGCACATATTATGATTAAAACATTTTTGTAATTAATTACTTTATCTTTGGTGATCTTCGCTGGCACTACTGTCCTCACTAAACATTTCAAGGTCATCACTATCGTATTCACTACTCTTTTCACTATATCTGCTGGGTGGCCTGGTCAACGTCAGCGACTTTAAGTTTTCTTGCACAATATCATACAATGATTTTTCTTTTTATTTTGTTATAAACTTGGTTGAGTTTTACGTCGTTGTTCATCCAATATAATTCCTAATTTGAATAATTTAATAAGATACACTGGATACGTATTTGAAAAATCATAATCTTTTGAGCCACTTATGACACATTAAATCAAAACAGCAATTTAATCTTAGGTAAGTATGATTTCCACATTGGATACACTTATAAATTCTTTCAAAATACTATACGCATAAATGTGTGAAGTTTCTGCCATTATATTGTTTAATACAATATTCTCACACAGTCTCTAAGAAATATATACTATACAAATAGAGTTGCAATCAATACAAAATATTCTCTCACAAAGAAAACAATGTCAGCAAAATATTTTATATACATTATAGTCATAATCAGTAATCCTGTTTCTTTCACGTTTTGGTCTCACACTCAAGGAATCTCTGCAAAATAAATTAGATGCAGCAGAGTCACAATAAATGAAAGTGCATTGTGGGCGCCAGCGTGGATAGAGTCTCGCCATGGTCTCGCATGCGACCGTAAATCGCGCGCGCGATTCGAGGGTCAAGTCCGGTGGTATATATGGCTTCGATTTTTATCAGTAACAGCTTCTTCCCACGTCCAAAAGGGACTTGGAACAAATTACCATCAATAATTGCAGAAGCTCCTAACTTGGTATCTCAAAAGCAGAGCTTTCCAAAATCACATTCTAATGAACTAGTCACCTACAAGTATGACCTAGTAATTCTCAGGGAAATGCCGGTTGAGGTTCATTATCTCATCGCCACTACGGTAGCAGCAGAGAGGCTGAACCCTACAACTTTTTTAGAGGGTTCCTTTCGCAAAATAAGGGTTCTGCGAAGACTTGAAAATAAGGTCATTAAATCGTAAACCTCGCCGTTAACCGATTATATTTCCATACATCGGGGAACAGATCCAATTAACTTTTTTGTTACCCCGCGCTGACTATTTTTTTTCAAATCGTAGACGTTTTCGTTTGCGACGGGCACACAGACGTGTTGTCGCAGCCTTTCTGCTGCTGTAGTGTCAACCAAAAATTATATAGAGACCAACACGATACCTTGACCTAGGATCATGCAAATTTATCGTTATAAATCCAAACGGGTTAGCTTGAGCTTGTGCAACGAAGTTTTTGAATTTCATGATGTCCATATCCCCTGAACACCAAGTTTGATGAATGTTTCGTAACGTATGTGTATCGACTCCGTTAAACACAACTAAAATATTACAGTTATCTCTGACCACTTTTGGTATTTGTGTATACCGCCGGGTAACATAAATCACGTCTGTGTTTTTATGTCTACCTCGTGAGAATATCCTAGCTGGGTTTGTTTGTCTGTCCAGCATAACATCATCTCATACTACGAGATTATTAATACGTCCATCGAGATCATCCACAGATGGAGCTTCATCAATATCAGTGATAAAATCGATAACATTATTACCATCTTCATACAACGACGCTGCGTTTTCATTAAAATCTTTAAGTACTTCATAACATCGTTGATCATCTACAGATGGTGCCACTAAATACAACTTATCCCACTTGAACCGTCTCATTATCAAATTAAGTAATAATTTTGTTTTACCAGACCCAGATGGTCCAATTATTATCATCTTTATAGAATTTGGTAGTGCTGGATGATGTTTAACTGGCTCACACGCTCGTGTCGCTGAGAAGTCAATTATATCCATAATAATTTATATCATGGATCTATATTGTGTTCGATGTAGAGCACCCACGCCAACTAGTTGATTAACTACAGTGACAACTAAAAATAGGTAAATGTGAGCGATGTGGCACAAAAAAAATAGATTTATTTCGTCGAAAACAAAAAATCGGCGGTGACATTGCTGCTTCTCTGGGAAAATTACAAGGAACTACATGGGCGAAGTACCCTGGTGAGAAACATCTGCCTGGCAATGATTACTGTGGTCCTGGAACTCGTCTCGATATCCGACTCGATAACCAAGACCAACCAAAACCTGGAGAGTATCCAATAAACGCAATTCATCAAGCGTGTCACATTCATGATGTTGCGTATAAAAGCAAAGATTTGCAACAACGGCACCTCGCAGATGTGAAGTTGATTCATGCGTTACATTCTATACCTGATAAATCTCTCAGAGAAAAACTTGCTAGCTTCCTAGTAAAATCTGCGATGAAAGGTAAACTAATGCTAGGGGCTGGTAATTACTCAACTGATTATTATCATAATAATGGAATCTGTTTATTATAGTCCAAGAGGATATTGGAGAGGTAAAGCAGCGATTAGTAAACTTTCTGAAGCAGCAAAAGTCTCACGTGTTGTTGCTGCAAATTGGTTAGCACGACAGGCAATATGGCAAATCTATCTACCACCACCTAAACAAATTCAGTACACGCATTTTGATGTCAGCGTCCCTAATGAAGTTTATCAAGCAGATATTATGTTTTTACCGCACGATACTATTAAAATTGGTAGACGTCAATCACGCACATACAAATAGGCGTTAACTGTCGTTGACGTTGCAAGTTGGTATAAAGAAGCAGAACCACCATCAACTTAAACAGCAACTGAAGTTGCATCTGCGTTTGAACGAATTTATCAACGAGGACCCTTGCAATGGCCACAACTATTATAGGTTGATCCTGGCAAAGAATTTCTTGGTGCAGTATCATCGTTGATGAAGCAACATAATGTCAAATACAGACGAGGACATACCACAATTCATCGTGATCAGGCAATTGTTGAACGATTTAATCGAACACTTGCTGAGAGATCATTTGGATACCAGTATGCGAAGGAAATAATTCAGGCAGATACGAGAGCACGCAAATGGGTTGCAAGACTACCAAGTGTGATAGCTGCGTTAAATAATGAAATTACTTGTACAACTTCTATGAAACCCACCGTCGCGATTACAAAGAAACATATACCAATACAACGACATGACTCTACCTCTCAACCAGTACTAGGTAATGAAATTGTAATATATTTATCTGAACCCGGAAACTAGAAGGGGGTAGAAAAAGAGCAACTGATCCTATCTGGAGTGTGACCACACATAAAATTTTGAGCGTGGTTAGATCCACAGGTAGACCTGCAATCTATTGACTGGAATCAAATGCTCCTCAACGTGGATTTGTACGCGAAGAATTACAAGTAATTCTTGAAGATACACAATTACCACCGCGTTCACTTCTGTAAACTGGCACCCCTACGTCGATTGCACTCAAGACAGGTCAGCATCACATTTTCGCGTGTGTGACCAAGACTACTATTAATTCTATCAACGGTAAACTGTCTTGGATTATTATTCAAATACTGCCACAACATATTACAGTTACAACTTGCACAGTGATTATTCTGTCGTTGTTTCTGTGTCATGATAAATTCAACGTCGAGATCAACATCGCGGTTGGGTTTTTCTTGTTAGATTGTCGATACCCAGATAATATTTTCTTGACAACTTCATCGCATACATCATCAGTGATTTCTTCGGTTATAATAACCCTGTGCAGCTCAGATATTCTTCTGACTCGAGACACTGCGAGATAACCTAAATTTGGCCATTCGATCCGATCATCAATAATCCAAATATCTGTATCAGAAATAGTTAATCCTTGTGACGAATGAATCGTTATAGCATATCCTAACGTCCATGGAGTTTTACCCATGCCTAACGCGCTCGTAACAGCACTGACAGGAACTGTGACAATACCATTTAGTACAAGATTTTGTTTACCACCTCCCGGAATTTCAACTTCAATATTCTGCAGTCGAGTATCTGCTGGGCGATAACATAATGGTACAGGTAGATTTGAAAATCTTTCCTTGTGAAACAGAAATAATTTCTCTTGAAGTATATCTCTGACTATCTTTCTACTTGCAAATATCAAATCATTCGGTCTCCACAAATTCCAAAAAGCATTCATCGTAGTTTCTGGAATTACTCCAAGCATTATTTCTCACTGTATTCTATCTGGTTGCAGTCTGATTAACTTTTTAAATTCTTTTAGAGGTTCATCAATAGCTCTATGATCATCATTTATTTCTTCGTAATAATCTAAAAATGTTTTTAACCATTCGTGTGGAGACTGTCCAACAAAGGGTGGCGGTTGACCATGATCGCCACACATTATCACAGCAGTATTATTCAATAACAGCCAATCAAGAAACATTTTTAATACTTCCAACGACACCGTACAAATTTCGTTCCAGATAATAATTTTAGGAATTTTTTTTCACCCATCCGCAATGGCGTCCACGCGTCTCCGCACCATCTAAAGAAACTATGATACGTCTGTGATTTTACCCCTCGTTCATTCATTTCTCTGGCGAGTCTGTGTGTGGACGTCAGCACACCCATATCAAAATTCCGAAATAATTCAATCACGCGTGTTGTTTTTTTCCAGAACCACCACATCCATTAAGATAAACGGTTTTATGCATGGCTACAGGATCACACACAGATGGTTCTGTCGATGCTGGTATTTGATTGTTATTCTTGTAATACTTTTCCGCAATTTCAACGTCGGCAGATTCAGAATAACTAAATATGTTTTCGCGTTTTATTCTCCATGATCCCCATTCGCCAGTGCCAAGTAATCCATGTAGCTGATCCATATATTTCTTATTTATATAAAATGAATCCGTGGCAACTCTGACCGCGATCAACGGAAATCAGTTTATCATCGATAATAAGTTTTTTGAAACGTACGCGAGCATCTACGATCTTAAATGAGTAAACTGCGGTGACTCACCATCAATATAACTCACAATTGTACCTAAATTACTTCCGTCAGACAAATAAACATCATTTCGGTTTATAAAAATATTTCTCTCCGTTGTATCGGCAATTATAAAATTGAGTTCTGCATCGTCCATGATCAACCTGGTACACGATCGTTTATGATCATACGCACCACCCTGTGTAAACCTACCGATTATTTTTCTGCTGAGATCTTTTGCAGCTTTCTCATTATCTTCTTTTCTGTATTTAGATACATTATTATAGATACATTATTAATGAGTTTAACAACTTCATCGCCGTCAAGATTAGGAAATTTTTCCTTGATGTCTTCAGCTGCATCAAACTCGTCTGGATGTGGCAACCAAACTTGCTTCTGCCGACGATACGATATTATCGCGTCACTTACAGTCAACAAAGTTAAAATTCCACTATCAAGCATGTATCGTAATAATACAATAATACAACAGGAGCCCAGTGTTTTTCTGAGAAATGTCTTCCAAACCACGCATAAACAGTCGGAAGAAGATCTCGTGCAAATTCAAAAGAATCCACGCAGGCGAATCCAGTCAAATCAAAATCTGGCAAAGGTCCATTTATTGCAACTCTTGTCATCTGGTGTGTTGGATGGCCAATTCTTTTAAAGTATTCAGAACACTGTCCGTATCCAAGAAAACTTCCAGGATAACACGCTACCATATCAACTGAGATAACGTCGCTGTAATCGTATTTAGTATTCCATAACCCTCCGGGTCCGTATTCGACGCAGCTTAGCTGTGCATCAACTAGAAACTACGATCTTGTAGGTTTCCATGATTTTTTTCTCCTGAGCAAAGTGAGCAGCAACTGATGGAACGGTAAAATAGTTATTCAGTAATTGTTCAACATCGTTTGTGTATTTCAGCGCAAGAATTTTCATTTCTTCGTGGAGTGATTCTGCACGATAAATTTCTCCGCTAGGCCTTACAAACTGATCGTAATTGCCATCATCGACGCTTCGAAATAACCACACGGATACAGGGTCACTCTTACTAATATTTTTAATTGAATCAAATATAACGCCGTCGTAAAATTTAACTGTTCTCTTTCGTGGAAATATCATCACCGCTGACGTCCATGCATGCGCATTATAATCAATGATTGTTATTGGAGTTCCATTTTTGTGTATTTCGGCGCGTGTTAAATCTCTCCGGTTAATGTCTTCACCGTAATCGGAAATCTTAATCGCTTTTCTAACTCGGCAACGTCGCTGATAGACGCTCCGGTATCTTTAACTCCCTCCGCCCATGTGTTTATTTTTTTCACGTCGAAAATCCGTTAAACCGTTTCCACGTATCGCTGCTGCGAAATGTTCTGCAACTCGCTCAGCAACACAATTTATCCTTGACAGTTTCATACGCGCAAGATCATCAATGTCAGGTCGTTCACATAGCGGATATAACGCACAAACAACTGCAGTCACAGGATATACTCGTTCGTAATATGGTTTGTCAATGCTGGTTAGCGTACCTGGTTTGGAATTTTTATTTAATGTGACGATGCTGCTTCCAACGGTCACGCGGACAGGGTCACGTTTGTCACGTAATCCAAACTTCGTCGTGTCTCTGCACAATAAATTTTATTAGAATAATATATCGCTTTTCATCGAGGTAGTTAATAATATTTCTTGCTCGCGAATCATTCATTGTAGCATCGACAACATTTCTAATATTAAGCGTTGACCACGTATGAACTGCATCATCGTCCTGAAATTCCTTCTTGGCTTCGTTGATACGATCAGTTATATTCTTGTTCATCAGCGCAAAATCTTGCATCGAAAAACTAACTTTAAGTTTCGACAGTTTGTCAAGATCAAATGTAGCTCTAGAAGGCTTAATTGCAGATAATCTCGTCAATTCCTCCATATTATAATTAAGGCAAATATGTTTATTTAAGCTTTAATTATATATATATATATATATATATATATATATATATATATATATATATATATATATATATATATATATATATATATATATATATATATATATATAATGATTCAGGCAAACAATAGATGTAATTTGTTAATGATAGGATTTACAACTCCTTGTAACCGCGCATGCGTAAATGAATTCTGTTGTTACAATATGCAAAGTTTTCGGAGTGGAAGTGTAGGACCAAAACCGTGCTTGCGGTGTGGTGTTGGAGTCAGAGGAGAAACTCAGTTGTGTGTGCGTTGTGGTGGTAAAAGATACAGAGAACTGAAACGATATTATGATAAAAAAAAAGTACAACTCTGACGACTCCCCGATAAAGACCGCCGAAGACTAACTGGCCAGGTTTTCAAAATAACAATTTAAACAAATAATAGTATTATATAAATGAAGCAAAATGAATTTGTAACACATCCCACCATTCAAAATTATGAAGCAGCTCGTGATGGTATAATCAGGAACTGTCGACTACAAAAACCAATTGGTTTTGTCATTAATACTGGGTATCTCATGTTTGGAGCTGGGAATAAAATGTATCTATCTCAAAGATTCGTATTCGAATGTTTTTACGGAGTCATCGAAGACGGACACGTGATCGATCATATTGATCGAGATCGAAAAAATAATTTTTTATTTAACTTGCGGGCTGTAACATAAAGCCAGAATTGTAAGTTCGGAAGAGTTGGTTATAATGACAAATCCCCAAGATCAGTTGTATCTACCATGTAGAAACAGGCGAGGAGATAATATTTTCCTCAATATATGCAGCTGCTAAATATTTCGATATTTCTAGTGCTTCAGTAAAATTTGTGGCAGATAGTATAACCAGATCGGCGTATTCGAACAAATATGATCAGCGTATAATGTTTAAGTACGCTGCCATTTCTGAATAAAACAAGAAAATATTGTAGTTGACGAAGCGAGACAACCCTGTCATCGCTGATAGAGTATCTAAGCAGTTGTCCAGCTACTGCTTGACGTGTGAACGCTCGTATAAACAACTAAACGAGATAGCGATTCTTTTTTTGTGTTTCGTAATTATCTGTAGTCAGTGATTTGAAGGATATTTATTCTCCATAAGTTGTATTTTAACCCTGTTTTTATTGGCTAGGGTTTATAAATTCAGATTGTTTTGCGTGCAAATTCAGATAGGTTAAGCGTGTATAGGTCTGTGTGAAATTTCCAGGTAGGTTATTTTTAGATCTTTCAGTTAGGTCAACATCTGATTCCAATACATCCGGTGATATTTCATGTCCACGTTGTATTCAGTTAAAATGTGTGTGTGAAATTAAAATAAATCCACACTACAGTTTATTTAGCTGAAACGTGTATGAAATCACAGCTAAAACGTGTGTAGGATTTATCACTGCAGTTTACCTAATTTACCTGCGCGCTAGCATAGGTAACATTATAGTAATTTCCGAACATTGCATTTGTAAGAATGGTACACTGTTAAGAACGTTGGATTCTGATACTGAGGCCTGGGGTTCGATTCCCATGGCAGACACATTGTCGATGGAGCGGTATGATGCTAAATTTTTCTTAATAGTGGGGCTCCGCCAGCCCTCGAAATTCAACAGAGAAATACACTCTTCCACCATGTCATCACGTGGTGGATGTACTTTTGCACTCCCCGGGATTGATTATGGAGGAGAGTGTTTTTGCTCTGTTGAACGTAGAGAAGGCCCCGTTTGTGTACGTATCGTCACTAGAGATAAGTTAGTTAAGTCCTAGAGATAAGTTAGAATTAAGTTTATGTGTATGTGTACGTGCTGTCCGGATCGTCCTTTGAACCTTCTAGAATGTCGTTTGGTGATCTAGGGGTTTACATGGGGGTCGATTTGTGTTTCGTCTAATTTCGAATGTCCTCTGAGCTTGCTAGGATGTCGTTTGGCACCCTTGGAGTTCACATGGGGATTGATTCGAATGCCCCTGAGCTTGCTAGAATGTCGTTTGGTTAGGAGTTCACATGGGGTTGTGTTGTGATTATATGTTTTTGCAAATTTTTATTTCAGATTCAGAAATATTTTTATTTTTATTTTTTATTATAATAATAAAATTTATGAAATTTGTTTAGATTTCTTGATTTAATCGTGCAAATACCCTATCAAAATCAACAAACTTTGTTCAGATTTCTCGATTTTAATCATGTAAATACCCCGTCGGATTTGTGAAATTTGTTCAGATTTCTCAGAATTCTGCAGTTTCATAAAAATTCTTATTTTTATTTTTTATTATAAAAATAAAATTTATGAAATTTGTTTAGGTTTCTTGATTTAATCGTGTAAATACCCCATCAGATTTTGTGAAATTTGTTCAGATTTCTCGATTTTAGTCGTGTAAATACCCATCGGATTTGTGAAATTTGTTTAGATTTCTCAGAATTCTGCAGTTTCATAAAAAAAATAGTCTTTTTTTATTTTTATTATTATATTAATTCTGATTCAGAATTATTTTTATTTTAAATAAATATTCATTATATAATGAATCAAGAAAATATTAATGCTGTTATTATTACCAGTGAGCATTTAAAACATGACGTATAAAAATTTCTGATGAACTTAATCCTGAAAAAATTATGTGCGATTTTGAATCATTGCAATTTCGAAAATCCGAGAACAGGTATACACTACCATCCGAGTACAGATTTGTAAAGTTGATTCAGCAGGCAATGTTGCAGTCTTTGGCTACAGTTACAGATGGTCAAGTAAAATTATTTGTTCCTCTTGCAAGCTCAATCGAAAAAATTAGGTCAAAATTATCTCACGAGTACGAAGCAAAAAACCGAGTAAATGCTCTTATAAGAAAACTGAAAGAGATTATGACAGCGAGTAATGCCGTGGAAGAGTTACTTGCGGAAGACTACTTGTCCCACAATGAAAGTGAAAGTGAAAGTGACGACGACGAAACTGGCTCTGTCACTGTGACTGTGGCACCAGCTAAAATATAGTAAAAAAAATATATTTATTCAGAATCAGATAATAATTATTTTTCATTCTGATAATAATATTTATTCTGTTTGTTTGTTTTTTTTTATTTTGTTTGTTTCTTTTTTGTTTTGTTTTGTTTTTTTTTTTTGTTTGTTTTTTTGGGGGTTTTTTTTTTTGTTCCACGAAAGCGAGATCTACGATCTCACATACAAATTTACATTTAGTTATTCTCCACGTAAATCCAAAAGGTGTCCAGATTGATCAGTAAGCTTAAAAATTTATCCATGATAACAGTGGATTATGCACACGCAGAGAAACAACGTTGATTGGTTCTGATACAATTAAATGCCCTGGGGGGGCTTGAGGGGTAAATATATATAAAATGTATCCTTACTGAGCTTGATTAGATGCTTGTAAGTCTACTTGATAACTGCCATCGACGACGTCACAAACTAGATTGACTGCGATCGTGGATGTTATATTTACAATCTCCGGAGAAACACGACGGCCGCTCCCGTATGAATCATTGTTGTGTCGGAGAAAATTTCGTGGCGGATTTACTTTTCTCCATGCCTCCATAACTTTTGGAAAGTTTTCACTGATAACATCGTTGACTGATTTTATCAGATCAGTATTATCAAATCCTGGAAAGATAATTTTTTGTAATTGTTGTTCTGTTATTTTAAAATATTTAGTAACTTTCTGTGATCCAGCACCATTAAAGTAAGATATAATTCTTGTATTGGTGTTATGAAGATATTCCGCAATTGTATTTAAGGTCATTATTGTTTCGATGATTTGTTGTTTTGTGTCCTCCGAGTAAATATTTGCTATACTTGAAAATAAATTTTTTAGATCATTAAGAAATCTTGAATGTTTAAATTTGATCTCATCCGAGTAGGATTTTAAATAATTGTTGCTAACAGGTAATCCTCCTTGGTCGGGTCCAACAAGAACATTTACTACCTCGCTACTTTTTACTTTATCATACTCTTCGGTGATTAAAACCTGACCAGTTTCATCGTCGGTGTATACGCGTAAAGATTTTTCATAACTGAAATGTTTTGAATATATTCTTTCTTTTGTAAGAAATTCATCTCGGCGTGGTTCTGGTGGCAGCGTCGTTGACGCCACCGGCGCAACTTCAGGCCATCCAAGTACAGATCTGATCGAACTTTGATATATATCTACGACGTATTCCAGTGAAAGAATTTCTATCGCCGACGACAACGTTGGTTCGTGTTCGGTAATGGCGATCTTGGATTCTTTTCCGGTGATAGATTTAATTCTACGTTGGAATTCTTCGTTGATTTCTTCGATCTCATAACTGCCCGTGGGAATACTAACAACTTGCAATCTGGAGTTCCAACTGGTTTATTTTTATTTGCAAATACTAATGAGTTATTTGGAGGAAGTCCACCAAACGACGTTGATCTGATATTTGGCCAAGTATAGTAAACTCGTAATTGTGCTAGTGCTATTTCTTTTGCTGGAATTGCAGTTGGAAAAACAACACTGAATTCAGGATTAGTTGAACTAGTTGATGTCGTCGTTGTTTTCAGTGGTGCTGTATTCTATTGCAGCAGTTCCTGCGACGACGACATTATTTAATTATCAATTTCTATCTACTAATTATAATTCTATTTTTTCTTGTGAACAATCTGGTTCTAATGCCTCATTGTAAATCTCCATTATTTCTGTGAACTCGTTGTCGATAATTATACCGTCGTTGAGGCACGACGAAATCAACGATGACAACTTTGAGTACACTAACGTTGCCACGTGTAGTTTTAACGTGTACTCGTGTAATTTCGCGTTTGTACACGTCGATATTTTTTTGGCAATAATATTAACAATACCAGCAATTGTTGTCGCGGATGAAACAAATTGTTACAACTACCGGTGACGTCATCGTTACCGCGGACAAAATTATACCAGACGACGCAATGATCGCAGATGCCGAATAAACAACTACGTCGATCGATGACAACTGCGCGTCTGCGATATTTTTTTTTACTTTTGCGCTGTACTCGTCGATGATATTTTTTAGTTTGGTTTGACACTCACATACTTGATTGTATCTGTGTTGGTTGGCGTCGATCATTATTATCAAGTAGATTAACGCGACTAATTCAAAATTTTGAAGTATCATGTAATCAATTGAGGTGTTTCAGCGACTAATTCAAGACACCACCAGTAAGACGCTGCGGTTAATTTTTATCAGATGGTTCCAGTATAAATGTTTCTTCGGTATCTTTATTTAACACTATAGACACAGTTCCAGAAAAATTATCGGTTGAATAACGCCATGGATATGTGGTAAATATCCTAAATTTTTCAGAACTGAACACGGACAGCCTGTACACACCAGTAACCGTCGCGGTATGTTTGATAGTGTTATCGCTCGGTGTCCACGCTGATGATCCTGATGACACTGTGTATACGATAGTGTTGATCTGCTGGTGAGGATTTTTAATCAGATTAGTTTTTTGAACGCTATTAGGAATTCCACTGACAATATCGTTGAGTTTCGTGTTAACGTCGGCGAGTTTAATATCAACGGTTGGTGGACTTTCAAAAAATTCATTAATGGTTCTATTTACGTTTCTGGGAAAATTCAGAAACAGTTGTACGTGATTAGAAAATTCAGTTTTAAATGCGATCATTCCATCATTGATCGTCGACAACGACGTTGTCATCGTAATGTTGTTATCGTCGACGTATTTTTTGTTGCAGCGTCGAGATCATCTGTTGGTTCTCCCACGTTGGTAATTTAATTGTTGTTCATGTTGAGAATTGCGGTCATATTATCACCGGTCTTTAAAACCCCTTCGGATATGCTATCTTGGATCGATGACGGAGTAATAACACTAGGGACAAGCTTTCCTTCTCGGTCATACATGGCAATGAGATTTTCTCGTTTTGCTCTGTTACGAATAATGATATCGCTGATTGAAATATTACTCGTCATCAATTTTCCTTCACGGTTTTGAAATACTACAAGTTCACTAGGATCAACTTTGACAAGATTGAGCCGGTCAGATATTTCGTAACTGATCTTTTTTGTTACTTGTTTGAGTAAGTCTTCACCTGTTGTTTGTTTGGTTTTAGTCTTAGCTGATCTTCCGTAAATATCTACCATTATACAATATAATATAATAGTTGTTTAAAACGATAGATGCTGGTTAACGGTGTACTCGTGCTCATCTTTATGAGGTGGTGCTGACGATGCTGAAATCGCGTCAAGTACAGCAAGTGCTTCACGGCCACATATTGGTGGGTCGGTTATTTTTTGTGTTGGTAACGTTGAATACCAGATTGGAATATTTTTATCGCTGCTCACGTATTTTAAAAATTCTTTTGGTGGTGCTAACCCGTACGAATCAAAATAAACAATTCCACGTGGATCAATCGCGTATGCAACCCAATGTGTACCTGTGTTGGTGGATTCATCGAGATTAATAATGCCAGTTTCAACGCGGTTTGGTTTACGCGGTAATTGATCACGCATAAAAACACCTCTGAAGTTTTTTTATGTTTAGCTGGGCAGCAGCATCAAGTAAATCAAAACTGGACATTGGAAGAATCAACGAGGTATCGTTCCTGGCAATCTTAGACCGCGACCGTATCGTGGTAGCGCCCCCGGTAATCTTAAACCCTTTCCCTTTTTTTAAGATCTTTTTAAACCTTTCCCTGTAGCTTTCTTTAATGCCATTACAGCAGCAGTTCCAACAATACCTAACGCAGCTGCTTTTGCAACAGCTGGAGCAGCCGCTGCAATTTTCCCCGGAATAGCCGCGAGAAGTAGAAATATTCCACCGGTTTTAACAGCATCGTTGATAGCGCTCGCGGAACGATTAAGTCGTAATCCGGTTTTTGATTTTTTAGCATGGTTAAAATTCTTTAGTTGACGTTCTGTCAGCGACAGTTTATTCGGACCACCTGAGATTTGTCCTTGTTTTAATGATATTGTTGTTCCACAATTATCTTTGGACGCTGATTATAGTTTTTTAATCTGACCAGGAGTCAGACTGACACTAACATTACGATATGACATTTATAATAATATTTTGATTTTTAAATCAACGATTACATGTTTTCACTGGGGCATCAACGACTCTCATGAGACTACCAACACCTTCAAGTAGCATTGTTTTATCGGATAATATAACAGCGATTGCTCTGTAATTAGCAATAGCTCCTCTGTTTACGCGAACTCGAAAGTGTATGTCAACGACGGACTGTCTGAATAAATCTAAATGTTCCACTGAAAAGTAGTAGATTGGATACAACGTTGTAAAATCTAGTTGTGATATTTGTAAACCAGAAACGATATTCTGATCACGCCCCATAAATGTCATCAAACGATGATATGCACGTGCAACATGATTTTGATCAAAAGTTGAAATCTGGATTAGCGCCATGAACCACTGGCCACACATCAGCGTCAGCGTTGTTGGCATTGTTTCTTGGTCGCCTTATGTCATACTGTCTGTTGTCAGGGTGGTTAGAAGTATCCTTGACAAATATCATTGACGGACCAGCTGATCTTGAATAATCGTCGCTGTATCTTGCAAGACCAAGTATCGTTGTGGCAACGTCGACGTCCTTCTGAATAGATTCAATATTTCTTCTGTCAGTCATGTATATAGCGCTGTCGAACGCCATAATGCCATTATTAACAAAGCCAATTCTAACATCATCTGCATATTCAGTATCATCTGTTTTCAGAATTTCACCTTCTACTTCGATAAACGCTTCAGCGGGTAAGAAATATCTGCTTGTGTCCTGAACTTGTAGCTCAATTCGCCCACGCTGATTTGGTTGTCGTGCATCATAAGAATAATACTGATAATCACGCACAGATTCATCTTTGAGTACTGGTGCATCCATGTCAAATGCGGGATCAGATGTACCTTTAAACATTTTTATTATTATCGTGTTCGTCTAACATGAAGACCGCTTCCTGCTATCAGACTAGCGGTTATATTTTTTTCTTTTTCTGACATTGGTACACTAGCTAACTCTGCTAGTTTTTGATTTGCAGCTTGATTTATTATTTTACTAACACTTGCAGGCATTTCCGCGGTGCTGGGTAATTTTACTGGCTGCGGTTTTCGTCGTATTAATCGTGCTAATCTATTCCGGATTGCCGAGAATGCTTTCGCGGTAACGTCGCTGGCAGCACCAATACCTTTTTCACGAACAACGTCGACAGCTTTCATACCTAATTGTTTTGCAATTGGTATTGCCTTCGGAGCTAACCTTGCAAATAAACCCTGAACGATATCACCAAGTCCATCTCCGTAGTACGCGCTATAGATTGGTAATCTTGAATTTATCACCCTGACCATAGTCGGTCTACGCTGAGCATTATGTATAATCATTTTATTATAGTTGTTATATCTAACTGTTTAATCACTGTAGTAATTGTCGGTAATTTCATCAATGAGTTCCTGGTAAACATTAATGTCCATGATACCACCTGTAAATAATCGTTGACAAATTGATGCTATTTCGTTGATGATCTCAGGAGAGTTATTACCAGCTCGTTTTCCTCCAACGAAGATTTCTAATCTGTCCACGTCGGCAAGGATGTTTCCGTGACATTGAGTAATAAGACCACTTCCTCTGGTACCCGTACCAAAACCACTTCCAGTAGCACTGGGAGTAGAATTGTCATCTTCGATATCAGGTGGTACGTAATATTGTTGTGGTTCCGGAGAAGGAGGAGGTTGTTTTTTCTTTTTCTTTGAATTCTTCTTCTTACTTGTTTCCGGTGGTATTTTTTGTTCTTTCATTTCTAAAACCTGTTCTATCTGTTCTGATTCTTGTCTGCGTCGAATTTCTTCTGCGCGGATTGATTGATTAAATAATTTAAAATCAGGATGATTATCAGCAACTTGAGCACCTGCTGGTATATTAGCATAAATCTTAAATATCGTTTTATTCCAGTCTTTTTTTGCGATTGCTACATTAGGTTTTAAATAATCATTTTTTCTATCAAAATCTTGTGCAACATTAATCGCATTTCCTGCATTTTCCTTGATAAGTGCAACCGCGTCATCGCGAAATTTTTCTATTGCTGGTTGTCTTACTTTTGGTTGAGGAGGTTGAACTTCAGGTTGTGGTTCTTCAGGATAAAGTCGGCTAATATCCCTAAGTGTTTCTTGTGATTGAATATCAGCTATTTCACCTGGAAGTCCTCTTAAAATCTTTTTTGTTTTCTTAGTTCTTTCTGCTATTTTTTCAGTTGCCAAAGCGGGTTTGCTGCAATGTGGGAAGAAGAACTCTGGTAGCTTCTGTAACTTCTTCGGTAGCTTTCCTAACCCCTTCGGTAGCTCTAGTAACCGGTTTAAATAATTCTGCTGTATCCTCTGCAAATTCCACCTGAGCTTCCTGACGTGCCTGTAGTTTTTGTTTGACAGAATCTCTCACGGGTATATATTTCTTGATTGCCTCTAGTCGCTCTCGAGCTAGTCTAGCTGAGTGTGGTTCACTTATCATTATTGATAACACAGTTATTCAATTACAGCAGCAGAGAGGCTGCGACAACACGTATGTGTGCGCGTCGCAAACGAATACGTCTACGATTTGAAAAAAATAGCGCGGGGTAACAAAAAAGTTAATTGGATCTTTTTCCCGTTGTATGGAAACATAATCGGTTAACGGCGAGGTTTACGATCTACTGACCTTATTTTTCAGTCTTCGCAGAACCCTTATTTTTGCGAACGGAGCCCTCTAAAAAAGTTGTAGGGTTCAGCCTCTCTGCTGCTACGGTAGCCGGAGTGGTCTGGGTATGAAGGGACGAAAACGTACACTGACACTCTTTAACTTATTTCTGCCTTTCCAGCAGCAGGCAGGGCGAACAGACATTTGTCTGAATCGTCATTTGTCTAAAACATAAGGTTCCTACAAGGGCTGAAAAAATAGGGTGGATAACGCTAAACCGAACCTCCTAACTTTTATTATTACCATATAGTTTGTAAAACGGATAATAAATCGTTTGGGTTAGCTCATTTTTGTTATTTTATTTTTGACTTTTTGTTTTTATTTTTATAATGCGTTTAGTTTACTTACCGGGTCACTCAATTTTTGTCGTTCGCCCTGCCTGCTGCTGTAAATTAACCAAAGATTTTATCCAGACCTATACGATATCTGGATCTTGGATCATGTAAATTTATTGTAATAAATCCAAACGGAACAGCTTGTGCTTGAGCAAAAAGTTTTTGAACTTCATCATATCCATATCCCCTGAACACCAAGTATAATAAATATTCTGTAAAGTATAATTATCTACTCCATTAAACATTACTAAAATATTGCAGTTATCTCTGATCACTTTAGGTATTTGTGTATATCGCTGAGTAACATAAATCACGTCTGTATTCTTGTGTCTACCTCTGGAAAATATTCTAGCTGGATTTGATTGTCTGTCCAGCATAACGTCATCGTACACCACTAAATTATTAATAAATCCATCGAGGTCGTCTACAGATGGGACCTCATCAATATCGGTAATAAAGTCAACAACATCATTACCGTCTTCATTCAGCAATTTTGCATTTTCATTAAAATCTTTAAGTACTTCGTAACAGTGTTGATCATCTACAGATGGTGCTACTAAATACAGTTTACTCCATTTTAACCACCTCATTATTAAATTTAGTAATAGTTGTGTTTTACCCGATCCAGATGGACCTATTATGATCATCCTTATCGAATTTAGTAATGCTGGATAATGTTTTACTGGTTCCTGTTTTCGTGTCGCTGAAAAATCAATTATATCCATATTATTAATATCATGGATTTATATTGAGCTCGATGTAGAGCATCTACACCCACTGCTGAATTAACTACAATAACAACGAAGAATAAACGACGTGCTCTGACAGGCAAGTGCGTTAAATGTGGCATGAAGAAATACAAATTTGTCAAAACAAAGACAGGTGGAGATATTGCCGCTTTATTAGGAAAATTACCAGGAACTACATGGGCTAAATACCCCGGTGAGAAACATCTTCCTGGATATAATTATTGTGGTCCTGGAACTCGACTTGATATCCGACTTGATGATCAAGATCAACCAAGATCGGGAGAGTATCAAATAAATAAGATTGATCAAGCGTGTCATGTTCATGACGTTGCGTATAAAAATAAAGATTTACAACAACGGCATCTCGCAGATGTAAAATTGATTCATGCGTTAAATTCTATACCAAATAAATCTGTCAGAAAAAAACTCGCTAGTTTTCTAGTAAAATCTGCCATGAAAAGTAAAATAATGTTAGGGGCTGGTAATTAATTATATAACTATTATAATGGAATCCATTTATTATAGCCCAAGAGGATATTGGAGAGGCAGATCAGCGATTACTAAATTATCTGAAGCAGCAAAAGTTTCACGTTCTGTTGCTGCAGCGTGGTTAGCACAACAGGCAATATGGCAAATTTATCTACCACCACCTAAAAAAATTCAGTATGTACATTTTGATGTCAGCGTCCCTAATGAGGTTTATCAAGCAGATATTTTATTTTTACCACATGACACCATTAAAATTGGTAAACGTCAATCACGCACGTACAAATACGTATTAACTGTCGTTGACGTTGCAAGTAGATATAAAGAAGCGGAACCATTATCAACAAAGACAGCATCTGAAGTTGCATCTGCGTTTGAGCGCATTTATCAGCGAGGACCTTTGCGATGGCCACAGTTATTACAGGCTGATCCTGGCAAAGAATTTCTTGGTGCAGTATTATCGTTGATGAAGAAACATAACGTTAAAATCAGACGAGGACACACTGAAATTCATCGTGATCAGGCAATTGTTGAACGATTTAATCGAACACTTGCTGAGCGGTTATTTGGATACCAATACGCAAAGGAAATATCTACTGACTTTAAGTCCAGTGAGAGATCTCGTGAATGGGTTACAAGGTTACCAAGTGTGATAGCTGCGTTAAATAATGAAATTACTCGTTCAACTTCCATGAAACCTTCTAATGCGATTACAAAAAAATATATACCCCGTAGCAATGACAGACAACAACCTCAATCAGTACTAGGTAATGTAACTGTAAGATATTTATATGAACCTGGCGAACTTGAAGGTGGTAAAAAAGAGCAACCGATCCTATCTGGAGCGTGACTACACATACAATTTCTAGCGTGGTAAGATCTACTGGTAGACCTCCAATCTACAGATTAGATTCGACAGCCCCTCAACGTGGATTTCTGCGTGAACAATTACAAGTAATTCCTAAAGACACACAATTACCACCACATACAATTACATAACCAGAACCTCTACGTCGATTGCATTCAAGACAGGTCAGCATCACATTATCACTAATATGACCAAGATCACTATTAATTCTGTCTACGGTAAATTGTCTTGGATTATTATTCGAATATTGCCATAACATATTACAGTTACAGCTTGCACAAAGATTATTCCGTTGTTGTTTTAGTGTTATAATAAATTCAGTATCAATATCAAAGTCAGGATTATTTTTTTTTTGTCACACTGCTTATAACCAGATAGTTTTTTTCTTATTACGTCATTACTAACAGTTTGATTATTATTTTCTGTAAAATTCATAATAACACTATGTAGTTGAGATATTCTTCTGACTCTAGAAACTGCGAGATAGACTAAATTTGACCATTCGATCCGATCATCTATAATCCAGATATTTGTATCAGAAATAGTTAACCCCTGTGACGAGTGAATCGTTATAGCGTATCCTAACGTCCACGGTGATTTATTCATACTCAGTGCATTCTCAACAACATTAATATTGACTAAAATAATATCGTTCAAGACAAGATTCTGTATTCCACCACCAGGAATTTCAACATCAATATTCTGTCGTCGAGTATCTGCTGGGCGATAATACAAAGGTACAGGTAGATCTGAAAACTTTTCTTTATGTAACAGAAATAATTTATCCTGTAGTTCATCACGAACTATCTTTCTACTTGCAACTATTAAATCAGCGGGATTCCATAAACTCAGAAAATCATTCATAGAAGTCTCTGGAATTACTCCTCGCATTATTTCACATTGTACTCTGTCTGGCTGTAGTCTGATTAATCTTTTAAACTCCTTCAGCGGTTCATCAATAGCTCTATGATCATCATTTATTTCTTCATAATAATCTACGTTTTTCTTCAGCCATTCATGTGGAGACTGACCAACAAAGGGTGGTGGTTGACCATGATCGCCACACATAATTACAGCAGTATTCTTTGTCAATAACCAATCAAGAAATGTTTTTAATATTTCTAACGACACCGTGTCTACCTCGTCCCATATAATATATTTAGGTATATATTTCTCACCCATTCGCTCAGGAGTCCATGTGTCTCCACACCATCTAAAGAAACTATGATAAGTACACGATTTTACTCCTCGCTCTTTTATCTCTCTGGAGAGTTTATGTGTCGGTGTCAAAACAATTATATCTGAATTATTATTCATGAATAATTTAATCACACGCGTTGTTTTACCTGAACCACCGCATCCGTTAAGATAAACAGTCTTATGTCTAGATACAGGATCATATACAGATGGTGCTGATGACTTTAATACTTGATTATTATTTTTGTAATATATTTCCTTAATTTCAACGTCGGCAGATTCAGAATAACTAAGTATATTTTCTTGTTTTATTCTCCATGATCCCCATTCACCATTACCAAGTAGCGGTTTTAACAAATCTGTATATTTTTTATTTATATAAAACGAATCCGTTGTTACCCTGACAGCATCACGAGGAAATCTATTTATCATAGACAGTAGATTTTTAGAAACATATGCCAACATAGATGATCCTAAATGAGTAAATTGCGGTGAGTCACCATCAAGATAACTCACAATTGTACCTAGTTTGGTTCCGTCTGATAAATAAGCATTACTCCGATTTATAAATGTGTTTTTTTCCGTTGTATCAGCGATTATAAAATCGAGTTCAGCATCGTCCATAATCAATCTTGTACAGTGTCTTTTATGATCATAGGCTCCTCCTTGAGTAAATTTACCAATTATCTTTCTACCAAGATCTTTTGCAAGTTTTTCATCGTGCTCGTCCCTGCATTTACGTATATTATTGGTAATTTTAATAATGTCATCTTCATTAAGATTAGGAAATTCTTTCCTGGCATCATCAATATTAAATCTATTTGGTTCTGGTAACCAAACTTGCTTTTGTAACCGATACTATATAATTGCCTCACTCACCTGTAAAGATATTAAAATTCCAACATCAAGCATATATCGCAATAGTACTATTGGAACCCAACATTTTTCTGAAAAATGTCTTCCAAACCAAGCATAAGTAATCGGATGGCGATTTTCTGCAAACTCAAATGATTCTACATGAGCAAATCCGGTTAAGTCAAAATCTGGTAATGGTCCGTTTATTGCAACTCTGGTCATCTCATGTGATGGATGCCCAAATCTCTTAAAGTATTCAGAACATTCTCCGTATCCAAGAAAACTCCCAAGTTAACGCGCTACCATATCAACGGATATAACGTCATTATACTTATATTTAGTATTCCACAATCCTCCGTGTCCATATTCTACGCAGCTTTTATGGATATCTTCAAGAAATTCTGATCGTGTTGGTTTCCATAAATTTTTCTCCTGAGCGAAATGAGCTGCTACAGATGGAACTGTAAAACAATTATTTAATAATTGTCTAGCTTTGACATTGTCTGAAGTATATTTCAGCGCAAGATGTTCCATTTCTACATTAAGAGATTCTGTACGGTAAATATCACCATTAGGCCGTACAAACTGATCGTAATAATCATATTCTGAACTTTGAAATAACCAAACGGATACAGGGTCACTTTTACTGATATTTTTGATAAAAATCAAATATATGACCATCATAAAATTTAACCGTTCTATCTCGTGGAAATATTATTACTGCTGAGGTCCACGCATGCGAATTATGATCAATAATATCTATCGGAGCTCCTCTTGATTCATATTTTGGTTTATATAAAATCTCTCCGGTTAACGTCTTCACTGTTATTGGAAATCTTAATTTCTTTTCTAGATCAGCAACATCTCTGATAGATGCTCCAGTATCTTTAACTGATTCTGCTCACGTATTTATTTTTTTACGTCGTAAATCTGTTAAACCATTACCACGTATCGCGTTTATGAAATGTTCCGTAACTCGTTCAGCTACACAGTTTATTCTTGACTCTGACAGTCTCATCGGCTTAAGATCATCGACGTCAGGTTTATTATTCAGCGGATATATTGCATATACAACCGCAGTAACTGGATATGCATGTTCATAATATAATTTGTCAACACCGGTTAGTATTCCG
This sequence comes from Megalonaias nervosa, assembly GCA_016617855.1. NCBI lineage: Eukaryota > Metazoa > Mollusca > Bivalvia > Unionida > Unionidae > Megalonaias > Megalonaias nervosa. The sequence goes on along the minus strand of JAECUM010025410.1, from coordinate 5,870 downwards.
GGTTTAAATTTATTACTCAAAAGAACAATATTATTTCCTGACTGTATGCGGACTGGATCACGCTTGTCACGAATAATCCAAGTATCTTCTTCTGTATTTACAATAAATTTTATTAAAATAAAATATTTTTGATCATCAAGATGATTAATAATTGCTTTTCCTCGTTTGTCATTCATTATATTAGTAACATTTCCGACTCTGAATGTTGACCATACATGAGCAGCACCACTATTACGAAATTCATTCTTGGCTTCACGGATACGTTCAGTTATATCCTCGTCCGTTAATGCCAGATCTTGCATCAAAGTACTAAATTTATATTCTGATAGTCTGTCAAGATCAAATCTAGCTCTTTTAGGTTCAATTGCTGATAATTCGTTCATATAATTAAGACAAATATTTAAATTAAAATTTTAGTATATATATATATATATATATATATATATATATATATATATATATATATATATATATATATATATATATAATGATTGAAACAAAGAACAAATGTGCTTGGCTCAAAATTGGACATACTTCTTCTTGTAATAAATCGTGCGTGAACAAATACTGCGGAAATCATGCGCAAAGTATCAAAAATGGAAGTACAGGACCAATACCATGTATTCAATGTTGTGTTGGAGTCAGAGGAAAAACTCAATTGTGTTTAAAATGTGGCGGAAAAAAATACAGGGAATTAAAACGATATTATGACAAAAAAATAATACTTTGACATTGTCAGGTAAATCTCCTATAAAAACCGTAGAAGATTATCTGACCAGATTTCAAAACAATGATTTAGACAAATAATATTATTATATAAAATGACTCAGACAAATCAGACTTATGATGAAATGATCGACAATGATATTATAAGAAAATTGAAAATTGAGTACTATGAGAAACACGAATTTGTTAAACATCCAGTATATACAAATTATGAAGCATCACGAGATGGTGTAATCAGACACTGCAAATTAAAGAAACTGGTTGGTAGTCTTAATAGTAAAGGTTATTTTAGATTCCGTGCTGGAAATAAAAATTATCGCTCTCATATATTCATATTCGAATGTTTTCGTGGAGTAGTTGAAAATGGACTTGTAGTTGATCACATTGATGGAGATCCCAAAAATAATCGGTTATCTAACCTGCAAGCTATTACACCTAGTCAGAATTCTGCACGTGGAAATACTGGAAAATGTAAAAAGTTTACAAGAAGATCTATTAAATCCGCAAATACAGAAACAGGCCAAGAAATAATTTTTCCCTCAATTAATGCGGCTGCCAAATATTTTAGCATACATCCACAGTCAGTACAACGTGTCGCAAATAAAACATACAAATCTGCATATTCAATAAAATATGATCAGCGAGTAATATTTGAATATATCTAACTCTGTCTTCCTAACAAAACCCAATAAAAATAAATATTTTTTTTATGTTGTATATAGTTCGACTCTATATTTTGCCATGGGTACCTTCACCGTCGCTCTCAGTGTCACTTTCATTTTTGACAGAATCAAATAACATAATTTTTCTTAATTGCATTACCCGATTGTCCACAATCTTCTTTTTCTCGTATTCACGAGATAGTTCGGATCTGATATTTTCGATCGAACGTGCAAGAGGCGCAAATAGCTTCACCTGTTTGTCATTTACCATTGCCAAGGATTCTAACATAGACTGATAGATTAATTTTACGAATTTATAATTGGATGGTAATATGTATTTATTGTCGATTTTTCGTTGTTTTAATATTTCATAATCGCATAATATTTTCTCAGGATCAAAATTACCAGAGAGATTTATTCCATTATGTTTTAATTTTTTAATAGCAGAAATAATATCATTAATGTTTTCTTGGTTCATTATATATATAAATATTTCTTTAAAATAAAACATAATAATCAGTTTCTGAATAATTATTATAAAAAATGTAGTCCCCATAACTCAATGTGAACCCCTAGGTTGCCAAACAACATTCTAGTAGGCTCAGAAGGTCAGGGGACTGTTTTGAGGATGATTATGATTATATACAGATGCTTATGATTATATACAAATGATTATGATTGTATGATTATATACAAATGATTATGATTATATACATATGATTGTATGATTATATACATATGATTGTATGAACATGAATATATACAAATGGTGATGACTTTGATTATATTTTTTGAGGACGGCACAAACATAAACTTATCCTAATGACATATGATTGTATGAACATGAATATATACAAATGGTGATGATTTTGATTTTTGCAGACGGCACAAACATAAATTTATCCTAATGACATATGATTGCATGAACATGAATATATACAAATGGTGATGATTTTGATTTTTGCAGACGGCACAAACATAAACTTAACAACAAACTTAACTATGGACGGAATACAACGGGGGGGGATTTATCTACGTCCAACAGATTTTATACAACTCTCCCCCCATATAAAACCCCGGGGAGTGCAAAATTACACACCACGTGGTTACAAGGTGGGAAAGTTGTATTATTTTTCTGTTGGGTTTTGTACCCCCCAATTAATAGCATCAGTCGCCAAATGCAAGATAAAATATGTTTAGCATTTTTGGAGACGCGAACACGCGAGAGTCTGCACAACTTCGATCTATGTCCAAACGCCTTACCACTTCGTCCACTGCTCTCTTATCAATAATACACTTAAATTTAAGTATATATAAAATATTTGCGCTGTCTCACAGAACTTGTATTACTAATAGAATGTAAAACTGTAGCGTGAATTTACTTCAATTTTTTAAATATAATTCATAAAATAATCACACGTATGAGTTATCGTTCGTTAAGGTCAAAATACATGTGTTAGAGCTAAAAATAACTCTACGCACTCGTATAAACCGACGTGAATTTAAAGTCATCAGTCAAAAGATACATCAATATCCTTTTCTATTACAAATTACTGATTCACTAACAGCTAATTGCTTACAGAAAACAATAAATCACTAAATAATTAACGAAAAACAAGATGTATTTGTTGTCTGTAAATCGAACGTAGTAGTAAGGGACATAATCGTTTAATTTACTCCGCGGAGAGAGATAGCAGAGTTATCTCGCTTTATTATACATACAATTGCTTTAATCATAGGAATTGATTATTATTAATTTTGATTAGTAAACTACCCATCAGATTATTTCAGAATCTGATTATTTTTTTTCCCCCTGATTATTTACTCAGACGTTTTACGAGCGTATATACAAATTAATATTAAGTGATTCTTGTCTTAGATCCAAAATGTATCCTGTCTGGTCAGTAAGTTTGAAATTTATTCTTGACAATAATGGATTATGTACACGTAGATAAATTGGATTAATTGTTCAGATACAATTAACCACCCGGGCGGTACTTGAGGGCTAAATGCATATAATATATACCCCTGTTGAGCCTGGTTAGACTTTGAAAGATCTACTTGATATCTGTCATCAATTACGTCACATACTAGATTGACCGCGATCGTAGATGTTATATTAACAATACCAGATGAGATATGGCGGCCTCTACCATGTGGATCATTATTATATTTAAGAATAGTTGGTGTCGGTATTAATTTTTTCCATGAATCACATATTCTTTTAAAGTGTTCATCAATAAGATCATTAACCGATTTCTTTAGCTCCTCAGAGTTAAATCCCGGAATTATAAATGTTGGTAGCTGTTCTTCTGTGATTCCATAATATTTAAGAAATACTGTTGTAAATAAACGTTTATAGCTTACACGCTGAATGGGACCATCTTCATTAACTATATAAGTATTAAGAAATCTATCTGCCGGTACGTTTAATGTATTTTCTCTGTAAACGATAGCCTTATTTACATATTCTAAGTGTGATGCAACCTGATTCAAATGTTGTATTGTTTCAATTATTTGATTTTTTAAGTCATCGTTGTAGGAAGTGCTGATGCTGGAAAATAAATTTCTTAGATCATTAAGTATACGTCCATGTTCAGATTTAATTGGTTTTGATTTTAAGTTAATTTCTTCAACATTAATTGTTGCTATTCTTGTTGTACCTTTACCCCGAACGAAATCTATAAAATGATTATACTGTGCATAACCACGATAAGCATCCGGAATCTCTATAAACGGATAAGTTTTTCGATATTCTGGAAGTTTTATAAATTTTTCAACATCTATGACGAAATCAGATCGTTGTGGTTCTGGTGGTCCTTGATAAACCGGTGGAATATCAGGCCATCCTAATACTGATCTAATCGAACTTTGATAAGTATCTACAGAATAATCAGGGGAATTTATTTCAATAACCGCTGATAATGTTGGTTCCTGAACAGTAATTGCTATTTTTGATTCTTTTCCTGTAATAGATTTAATTCTGCGTTGGAACTCATCATTAATCTGCTCTATTTGATAACTGCCCGTTGGAATAGCAACTACTTGCCAATCAGGAGTTCCATCAGGCTTATTCCTATTGGCGAATACTAATGAATTATTTGGCTGTAGTCCACCAAATGGTTTTGATCTAATATTTGGCCAGCTATAATAAACTCCCAATTGTGCTAATGCTATTTCCTTTGCTGGAATTGATGTTGGAAAATTGACACTAAATTCAGGATTGGTCGAACTTAACGATATCATAGTAGTTTTTAACGGAGTCGTATTAGTGACGATCTGCTGAAGTAACTCCCTGTCTGTCATTATTATTATCGTTGTTATTTAATTCGTTAAAATCATTAGCGATCACCTTAAAAGCGTCATCATAGGTTTTCATCATCATCGCAAATTCAGTATCGGATATTTCACCATCACTGACGCATGAAGAAATGTACAAAGATAGTTTAGAGCATGCCTCTGCCACTGTATGTAATTTAATCATATAATCGTGCAATTTAGCATTTGTACAAGTATCTATCTTTTTAGCTATAATACCGAGAACACCAGCAACAATGATGGTTATAACAGTAGGTGCTGTCATCGTCAATGTTGATAATAATAATCCTGTTCCAGCAATAACAACAGAAACCGAGTAAACAACTACATCAATAACAACTATACGCCTTTTGTATTTTTTTATTTTCGTGTTATAATAATCAATAAAATTATTTAGTTTAGTCAAACGCTCACATACCTGATTGCATCTGTAACGTTGAACGTCGATGCGAGACTGTGGTTGATCCATTATATTAACAACGTCATTTAATTAAGTTTCAGTTACGAATTCTAGGCACCACCAGTAACGTCTCGGAGGTATTTCCGTTGATATTAACGTAAAGATTTCTTTCATATTCTTGGTTAGCATCACCAATAGAGGATTATGATATACATTTGGTGATAATGAAGTTGCCGCAGTAATTTCCGAACCGTATATAGATAACCTGTATAACCCAGTTACTTCTGCGGTATGTTCGAGTGTGTTATTTTGCGGTGTCCATGTTGTTGATCCTGATGCTACTGTGTACACGATATTTTTAATTTGTCCGTGTGGAATTTTAATCAGATTAGTTTTTTGAACAATATTAGGTATTCCACTGACGATATCATTGAGTTTCATGTTAACGTCGGTGAGTTTTATGTCAACGGTTGGTTGTTCCCCAAAAAAATCTTTAATAGTTTTGTTTACATTTCTACGAAAATTTAAGAACGTTTCTACATGTCTAGAAAAAGTATTACTGAGTGTAGTTATTTCGTCATCGATTTTTTTTAGAGGAATTTCCTTATCATCGACGTATTTCTTCGTCGCAGCATCAAAATCAGATTCTGGTGTTCTAAGATTATTAATGCCGTTATTATTCATATTAAGAAATGCACGCATTATACCGCCATTGGCCAATACGTACTTAGATTCTTGATCGTCGACATATTTCTTTGTTGCAG
>JAECUM010025408.1:0-29443 GCA_016617855.1 Megalonaias nervosa | reverse complement strand
GAGAGAGAGAGAGAGAGAGAGAGAGAGAGAGAGAGAGAGAGAGAGAGAGAGGAGGGGGCAGGTGCATTTAATTCTGAATCATTTCACGCTTATCAGGTCTGGCTTCAAATTTTTGTTTTCTTACTTTGCTACTGAAATACAATCAGATACGAGGTTGTTTTTCTACTTGCATGTGTATGTAGCAGACGATATTATTGTTGTTTGAAGCACTATCCATATACCAAATAATTTCTTTGAAGACTGAATTCGAGAAGAAACGCAGAAACAATAAACTAGCCAACACTATTAGCATGATTTTGACTGTACTGAAGGTAGAGAGTCTATTTATTTGTACACACCACTTACCAAAATGTACTTTGCTGTAGGTAAAGGTTTGGAGACTTTAATTGCAATATAGAACTACTCCCACAAAAACTCTTCTTATTTGAAGGTAAAGAAATGTTGCCACGATGTCACCACTGAACATTGTGGAGGAAAGTGAGATCACATCTTGCTGTAACACTTTTATTTTAATAACCGGGATTATGTACTACATTAGAGTAATGCGTTGTAAATAACTATAACAAATTAAGTATTACGGATTCGCGCATAATTTGAAATGGCAAGTGTGTCGTCGTGTTAATTATATTAAGGTGTAGATTTCGTATGTAATGGAACGTTAAGAAGATAAAGTTTTCTGATATTTTTCAAAGACTGAATAGAAAGAAGAGAAAATAATTAGAAACTATGCACATCCATGGGATTTCGCTTCCTCCTGTGTAGATCAGTTTAGCTGGAAATGTTAGAACAGGTGTAGACATTATATGAAATGACGAGTAATGCAGATGCAATGTAAATTTATGAGATTTACTTTTGATTTGAAGGTATTAGAGGTTGAACTTTACAAGTCAGTTAGTTGTTTAATAGTGAGAAAATACTTTAAACTTGAGTCATAAATGTTTCAGTGTTTCAGATTACAAATTTGCACGCTGGACATTAAAGCTGAACTCTATCAAGGAGAAAATGTGCAGGGTTAAAAGATTCATTGAATGCATATAAAATTAATATCAGTAGTGTAGTGGGATAGATTAGCCCCAATTGGAATTAACATTACAGACCCCCCCCACCCGGGGACCATATGGCTCCACGATTTATAGGCCAAAAAAATCAGCCTGGGACCATATAGCCCCAATGGGAATTTTGGATAGCGACTAGCACACGCTTGGACTGTATAGCGACAAGAGGAATGGAACAGGTTAGGTGACGTCACGGTACTGGACACTGGCAACAATGTAGCAATGTAGTATTGTGACCTCATGCCACCTGTGTCATATCTATAGACAAACACGAATCGTGTTTTAGTAGAGTGGGGTTTTAAATTTTCTTTTAGGCAAGAAAGAATAAATCTTTTCGAGGCAATGGAGTGGGCCTTTGGGTTTCTTCATTTTTTTTCTTACAACTTCTTCTTTTCCTCCACCAACTTCTTATTTTCTGTCCTACACTTTTTTGTCCTACACTTTTGGTCTTCTTCTTTTCATTCTTTTCCTCCTCCTGTTTTTCCTTCTCCTCCTCCTTTTCCTGTTTCTTCCTTTTTTCATTTTCTTCTTCCTTTTCTATCTTTTCATTCCATTCTCTCATCCTCCTTTTGTCTTCTATATTTTCTTTTTCATCCTTTTCAATCCTAATCATTTCATTTAAGATCTCCTTTCCTCTCTTTAAATTGTTAATCTCCCTAGACAATCTATGGGGACTATATGCCCCAAACTGCATTCTGACTAACATTTCCTCTACCATAGCTAGTGTGTCCACCACCTCCTGCAATCTGAGCATTCGTTCCCAGTTACTTGCCATGGCTGACTATTCAGTGTTGAATGGCGCGAATGACGAACGCTCTGCTTTATGTCCGTGGAGCACGGACGTGAACGAAAACATCCCTTACAGTCACTTCACATATGATATACTATCCACACCAACGAAGGAGAACGCATAAAACACACACCTATATACTACCCACACCAACGAAGGAGAACGCATAAAACACACACCTATATACTATCCTCACCAACGAACGAGAAAGCATAAAACACACACCTATTTACTATCAACACAATCGGGATGAGAAGAAAAACACACACACACACACATATACTATCCTCACCAACGAACGAGAAAGCATAAAACACACATATCTACTATCCACACAATCGGAATGAGAAGAAAAAACACACATATCTACTATCCTCACCAACGAACGAGAAAGCATAAAACACACGCACACACACACACATACTATCCTCACCAACGAACGAGAAAGCATAAAACATACACACATATACTATCCACACAAACGAACGCGCATGCAAACACACACACACACACACACACACACACACACACACACACACACACACACACACACACACACACACACACACACACACACACACACACACACACACACACACACACACACACACACACACACACACACACACACACACAACAGTAAAGGAGTGAGTGTTTATAATCACACTACTCTACATTCACACCAGTTGGCAAATTGAATAGTCTCTCTTTTCTAGAGATCTGGCTAGCCCTGAGAAGGGCTGTATTTTTAGAACTCCAAATGCACCTGGCTAATGATGACATCTCCCAGGGCGGGCACCACACACGCATCGCCGGCTCCAGTCCTGCTCCCAATTGATGCATGTGGTTAGGAGCGCAGAGGGAGGTTGATTGGTTTCACTATCCCACTCCTCAGTTTGAGGGATAGTGAACACTTGTTCCCTCCTTCTTATATTCCACACCCTGGGATGATCATGCTGACGCCGAGGCTCCCACTCTTGCCTCTGTCTTTCCAATTCCTCCTCCCAGGTTTCTCTCTGGGGGACAGCGGTTCTTGGTACTGGTGGTACTGGTGGCAGAGGCTGTGGCTGTCTTTGTTGTGGTGCTGCTACTGTCTGTTGAGGCGTCCTCACCTTAGGCTTGACCTCACACAGAGGCCTTAGCATCAGGTGAGGTAGGATCCCTCTCTTCTCTTCTTTCTTTTTCTTCTCCTCCTCTTCAAGCCTGGCTTCTTCGGCTAAAGCCTCCATAGCTAGCTCATCTAGCAACCGCCTGGCATATTCCAGGTGCATCTGTAATTCTAGTAGTTTTGTTATTCTGCTCATCTCGTTACAGTTGCTACGTCAACGTGGGTAGCCAGACTGACAATTGTGCCGCTTTATATTCCTGGAGCACGGACGTGAAAGAAAACATCTCCTAACACCAAAACTTACCATCACATGAAACGCGCGGACCTAAAAGAAGCACTCACGTTGACTTTTTTACTTTTTTACTTACAAACACAGACATGCACGATTGGACAAGACAGAGAAAACAAAGGGTGGATTTTCTTTTACTGACAAAAGAAACGAAGTGCTTATAGACACACTTCTATTTATTTTTTAAAATTTTAAAAGTTTTGGCAAATTGAATTAGTATCTCTTTTCTAGAGTATTGGGTAGCCCTGGAAAGGGCTGTTTTTGTTGTTAACTGGAGTAATGGCACTCTTTTCTTTTTACTGTCTAAGATTGCGTCCTCGTCTGGCGGCAGGCTTTCCTATACGATACGGTCTGCTTCTGCGGAAAGAGAAAGAGAATTCCTTGGTGTCCACACGGCAGTCCACAAAACCTCTGTCTGGTTCTTGCTGCTGCTGCTGCTGTTGCTGCTGCTGTTGTTCTTCTCTCTGCTTCTTCTGAAGTCTGTACTTCTCAGTCCATTCTTTTTGTTCTTTCTTAATTTCCTCTCTGAAGACCTCTTCTGTTAGGTCTTGGGCTATAGCTAACATCCTGACATTCTCTATCTCTTCAGGCTTAGGTATCAGGTTTAGCCTGACACGATGTAAACTGACGTAAGCTTCGTCCAGCTGGGCTAGTCTGGAAGGCATGTTCATAGGTAGACGAGTCAACCAAGGATGACCAGACTGGAGACCAACCCGCTTTATATGGTTCAAACACGGACGCGATAGAAAACATCCCTACTCGGTTTTAGTGTCGGAACGCTATGATAGCTCATGTCATGGTGAAGGATAGAGAGAAGTCAAAGAGCATATATTCACAGTGTTTTTTTAAAACAAACCACAGACACATTTTTTTCAAAACACAACATTTTTTATTCAACCAGCAAGTAACAAGTAACAATAACATCAAACAAATTATTTTTGACAAGGTTGACAACGTTGTGAAATCATATGAGATTTCCATTGATGGAAGTCATGAGGCCATTGATGTACACTACGTTTCCTAGCTAAAGACAAAAGATAACCATAATGGTCACAAAACCATCGATCTACTTTCTCATCGTTTCTAGAAGAGTGACGATCAAAATAAGTCACTAAATGTTCTAAAGGATGTCCAAGACTGCGATGATGAAGAAAATACACACAATATTGTCCACACACCATGGAATCTGTGCCTTGTAATTTCACATTATTGTATCGTGTCGTCTGGGCATTTCTTCTCATCAAGTCAATGATATCGTCTTCCAAAGGGGGTAATCCATACGAATCAAAATATTCCACACAATTCTCTTGAGGGAAGTAGACGGCAACGCAGTGAGTTCCTGGAAGATGACTTTCGTCCGTGTTGATGACATAAGCTTGATGGTCTTGAGGTTTGCGATGAGGAAGTTCATCTTTAGCACACACGATAGGATTCCAAGAAGCAGTATTCGAACTATTGTTCAAAAGGTAATAAAGTTCCCAGGTATCCATTTTTTTGTTGTGATTTTTTTTCTTCACAGGTAATGATATGTCATCAATTCAATTCTGACTTTTTGTTTGAAATGATCTGTCAAGTAGCCGTTTCTTTGCCTTGTCTCCGCACTCTGGGCTAAGAGTGCTTCGATGCGATAAATCTCTAGAGTAGTCAATGGAGAGCAGGAAAGATCACGCAAGCCTTTATACCACTCATGCAACACTGCTTCTTCTGAGATGAGACTCCAAGCTTCGTCCAGATACTCGTCCAATTTTTCTTCTTGACTCATCATCATACATTTATCGTGTTGAATTTGACTGGGATGATCGTTTTGACATCCGTAACAATATTTCTTGGACAATTCCGTAATTGTATTCGCTAGGTGTTTAGCAAAACAGGACACTAAATGTTGTTCTTGTTCTGGCCATCTGGACTTGACGACTACCTCGTCCTCTTTGACTTGATCTTGGGGTTCTGTTTTCACGCTATCCTCCCATTCCATGTCCAAAGATTCTCCACTGTTTAAAGAGGGATAGGAGTCTTCCATTGTGTCTAATAGTCTAGAATGGCTTCTCTCAAACTGTTGATTTCTATGGTATTATCGAATTCAGCATACAGGATGACGTTGACCGTCTCAGTGAGAGCTTCTGCAAACTGAAGTTCCACACGCAGTTGACCGGATTTTATAGGGTGGAAATGTCCCTCATCGCTGCCTTGGTCTGGAGTGAAATCAAAGGCCCACAAAGTGTAACCTCCGACATAATCTTCGTACGAAATACCGTGACTGGCGTTGGTTCCTAGTTGCCCCGTAGCTTCGTGCAGGGACAAGTACGATCTCAAGTAATTCTTCTGGGCAAAGTTAGGTTCGAAGGGTCTGGTACACAAAGTCTTGCCATCGCGACTGACTTCGATCTTGGACACTCTGTAGTGCTTAAAGTGAAAGGATTTGGATCGTGGGTTCCGTTGAGGGATGCATTACTGACGATGCCAACGATTAAACGTTTGGGTAACTGTCTTTGGAACAGATGATCTTCGATCTTGGATCGGAGACCACCAGCAATGGTGAATGTTTTCACTTCTACACGTCGCATCGGATACTTGGCGGTCCGATCTGCTCAATGTTTGACTGATGTCGTTTCCCGCTTTAGGTAACACTTCTACACGACGCACGTAAAGTCTGGCTTCTTGGATGATGGTTTTGTACTCGTTGGCATGAGCCATCAAATGGAAAGCGACACTGCTACGATTGAGTCTCAGGCGAATATCCACTCCGTTCAGCAAATACTTGTCTTGCAACCACATGTCCAAATGCAAACGATCCATCAGTTCTAAACTACGAGCTTGCAGGATTTTCCTTCGACGGTTGTTAAAACCTACATTGTGAGGATTGTCATCGGCTGTCAGGGCTGTGTCGTTAAACGTGTCTTCACCTGCGGTGTCAGGTTTCCATACCACGCAAGCATCCAGATGAGTGTTCTTGGCCTCTTTTCCGTACGTCAAGAGATTTTCAAGGTACGCTTGGTAAGGGTAAGTATCCATACTGCTGCTGACTAGTTTGTTATTCAAGTACAAATCCACTTCGCTGAACAAGGAATGCATGAAATTGTTGACGGGAGCTACTCTGGCATCGGCTCCCGGATTGGTGTTGTCGGTTTTGATCACTTTCAGTTTCAGATACAAGTAACTGCTATTCAGATCGAGATAATCTTCCGGCTGTCCTTTGATTTCAAACTCGATGGGAGCTGAATCCGTGAAAGAGGAGACGGGATGAAATTCGACCCACTGGGATTCTTGCATCGTCATCATGGTGGGTGGGATGGCAAACAGATCCAGTTCCGACTTGGAAGAAGCACAAGACTCTCGGTGCATCATTTTCTTTTTTTAATAATCAAAAACGTCTAACTCTCGGACAGTTTTTCTTTTCTTAGACTTTCTAGCTCTAGGGGTGTGAAGTCCTCTGAAGGGGTGCTTTCGTCGTCTTTTTCTGCCTTGTCCTTGCTGTGGCGTCAGGGAAGCAGGAATGCCTGACTCGGCATTGCCCAGGGCATTTATAGGAGTTTCTCGCCGCCCCAAAAGGTCTTTGCCCGTTTGAAGCAAGACATTTTTGCCTGCTCTCAAGAAAGCTTCTTTGGGGTTTTGTTTGTCAATGATGACATTTTGGAGAAATTCTTTACCTTGCGTCAACGTGGCATCTTTTAAGGGGTGCAATCCCCGTATCACCATCGGTTTCAAAACGGGAACCACTGTACGAAAGGCCGATTTGAGCATATCACCTAAACCATGTCCTCGCTGTCGAGCGACACCTTGGTACACAGGATACATGACTGACAAGCGGTTGGAGTAATCGTTTTCGAAAATGGAGTTTCACTGTGACTTTCCCTTTGGTGAATGGAATATTTTGTCCCAGATCTCCTTTTATAGTAATGTTGACAGTGTCGAAATACGACTTACTGACGGGCAAATAGTGAGGATGTACAAATTCGCGGTGAACGTGATAGGTGTTTCCACCTTCCTCGTCAGCAGCCGTGGCAAAATCCACTTTGAAAGGATTGACACGCAATAACGGTACGGAGGTGTGTCCCACCACGTTGTACTCCACAACATCGGAGTATACAAACATCAAATTCAGTCCTTGGTTCATTTCTACAGGGAATCTAAAATATCTCCCAAAATCGGAGTTACTGGTCACGGCTGGTATTCCGTTTGCAATCTTGATCAACTTAGTGTCTCCACCCAAAATGTCATACAATTCAGGACAAAATGTAATGGCCAATACTTTGTCCTCAGAAAATTTGATGAGTAGGCGACGAGATATTTTGTGGTAATCGATCGTGACACTTTTTCTGGTTTTCTCCAAGACTTTACCAAACAGGAAATTGAACCTGTCAGCAATAGTGTTCACCAAATGTTGACCACTAAAATAATAACCCGCAGGAATTTTCAACAGATAAGTGGTTCGTTTAGTTTTGTGGTCCTGTGATTTCATAGAGTCAGCTATACTGCTACGTTCATCCAAGGCTTGTTGCACTTGTTCGTCATGAACTTCTACCGTAAAAGTGTTTTGATTTTCGATGATGTTTTTGATTTGTGCAGGGTGAATCATTTCCACTAAAGCCACTTCCCAATGGGCTTCGTCATCCAGTTGGATGCCTTGAGGTAATCTGGCTGGGAAACAGCACAAAGTGTTATTGGAACTGTCACTGGGTAACGTTAAGTAAAATTGGTTGTTCATAATTCCAGAGTTCTAGTGTCCAAGGAGTCACTGGAAGTCAGAGGAGTGTCTTAAAGAGGATTGTTGTGATTGGATTGGTGACTAACTTTGGACGCAAGGCCACCGTTGTTGTTGTTGTTTCCGTTGGAAGAATATTTCAGAGACGGATTGGGAAGAAGGTAACCAATGCAACTGCTAAGTAAAATAGTCCACAATTGTTTGTCTCCTTGTTGCAAACTCAAATTGGCAATGGCAGCACCAATGACACAATACACCACAAAAATTTGGCAGAAAAAGACGATTTGCGTTTTAGGCACACGTTCTCCACACCACACCCACAAGAGTTGCTTTTGTAGATCTTGCAGAGAAGAACTGGGCGACGGAGTGGTCACTGCAGTAGCTGAGGCTGTGTTGACGGGCATGATGGTCACTTCTTTTTATAGTCGATGAGTTGCGAAGCGTCGATCCAAGAGTCAAAACTGGGAGGATATCCTTTCCAACGTACTTTGACTTCTTTGACACGTTTCTTTCCTACTTTACGAGTTCTTCGATCGAGAATGCTTTCGATCTCGTACACTTCGTCTTCTTTTTTGGTCACACGTTGTAACTCGGGCAAGTAAAACGTTCCTTTTAACACTTCTCCGTTCATGTCTTCTAATTTATAGACGGGAGGATGACGGCCACGCACACGTTCGGTGACACGAAACAATTCTGTGGTCCAATTGGGTAAGTAACCTTTGTCGAAAGTGCGTTTGATTTTGCCAATGCGTACCCAATCTCCTGCTGCCAATACTCCACCTTTCTTGGGGGTAGTTACCGTCGAGGACGGACCAAACAGACGCTCGAAGACGGTCACTTCGTTGTCAGGAGTCACTTCTTGGGGGGCACGCCCTATGCTCCGATGGTAAGATTGATTGTACGATTGGACGAGGTGTGGCAAGACGTCGATGTACTTGAGAGTGTGTTGATGCGTAGAATATTTCCACATGCGATCTTTCAAGGTGCGTTGGAAACGTTCCACGATGCTGGCTTTGGTTTCGGGATTCTCGGTGGTGAAAAAATGAATGTCACGTTTCTTTAATTCTTTTTGGAAAGCTGGTTCAGAAATTCGGTGCCTTTGTCGGTTTGCCATCGAAGAGGGTGACGCCCGCTTTGTTTCAACACCAGTTGGGAGCTCGCACTAACTCACTGCTCGATTTGGAAGTCAATGGTACCACCCAAGCAAATTTGGAAAAGACGTCGATGACACAAAACAAATATTTGTAACCACGATTGTAGGTGGCTAAATGAAAGACATCGGCTAAATCGGGTTGCCATTGGTGATCGATACCCTCCACTTGGGAGCGACTTCTGGAAAATTTTCGCGAATGGGTTTGTATAAGGTGTACGTGGCTTGTTCTTGTAACCAGCGTTGCACATGAGGTAAACGGATACTTTTCAGTCGAGTTTTGGCAGCACGATACAATTTCTGAACTCCTCCGTAACCTGCGGGATGGGATGGATCGTAGTAAATGCTTGCTAACCCTTCTCCATGTTTTAATAAGTGATCCAATCTTCATTGATGCTACTCTTGTCTTTCTGTGGAATTTTCTTGGGTTGTAATGCTTTGCGTGTCTGACAAGCAATAGGTGTTGAGGAGGAGGACAGTGTTTGAACAGGGGTAATCAGTTCTTGTTTCACTTCTGTCTTGGCTTTCGTTTTCTCTTCTGAGGAAGAAGGAGTTGCCATCATCTTTTTAATCCAACCAATTATGGATGTAGGTGGTGTTGTTAACTTGCGTACTTTTTCTGGTGGAGTTTGAAACTCTTCTTCTTTTTCTGTCTTGATGACTGGGACTAGTGGTAGTGGACTTTCTGTCTTGACCATTGGAGGTGGTAGTGGTGGTGGTGATGGACTTTTCATCAAGGCTTTAAAATCTTTCAGAGTGGGTTGAGCTGTTTCGTCTAAAGCTTTCTGGTGAAAGAGTTGCAGTCGTTGCAACAACTGACCGTACCGTTGCGATTTTTCCGTTTCCAACAAATCGCTGCGATCCATCAACGATTGCAATTCGTGTTGTAACTGGGACATCTCGGTCAAATGAGGATTCGGAGGTAAATGTGGGGTTCGTTGTTCTTGCCAACGATGGTATTCCATCCATCGTTTGTAAGGGACTAAAGCTAGTTTTCGTCCTTCCATCAGATTTCAAGGATCACGTCTGAGATCTTTTGACTCCAGTGTCCTCCTTTTATCTTCTTGGTCTTTTATCTTGGAATTAGGGCGGGTATAATATGTCCCATTCCACTCAGTATAGGTTTCGCTACATTGGTAATAAGTCCTAACAGGGGTAAAAATCCTCCGCGTTGCACCAACATATTTTTCTTTTGACGAATGGGTATTTTCTTTTGGACCATTTGGCGAAGAATGTGTCGATGTTTGGCTAAGCAATTTTTCTGATGTTTAGTCAAAGGTATTGTGCCTTTCAAGACGTTCAGACAACATTCGCTCACCGTATCGATGACATCTTTGGAGGCAGTTTGAATGAGTTGTTTTCGTATGGGTGGAGGAGTTTTGGACAGGACAGACAACGTGTCCCAATGTTTGACTAAAGGAGGAGGCAGTCGTTTAATTTTATTTCCCTTGGGAATAGAAGAAGGATGTCTTTTTTGGGTGACATCTTTGTTTGTTGTTTCCGGGACACACACCAAAAATACACTAACGTCGATGACTTGTCACACAGCCTTTTATTCTTTTATGAGGGGACAATCGCTTCGTCATAAAGGTGACGATGTGTTTTCCAAAATCGCCAAAGAATCCTCCTCTTTGGCGGCTCCTTTTTTTTCTTTGGACGAGTGTGTCTTTTCTGGGGGTGACGTCGATGTTTGGCTAAGCGTTTTTTCGCATGACGAGACTGTCTTTTTCTATTTCCTTTCTGGACAGGAGAACGACGATGAGAGGACATCTTTTAGTGTACAACATACAGTGACATCCATGGCTCGACATGCGTCTTTTATCTTATTTTGTTTTTTTTGGAGCCTGTCCTTTACCCTTGTGACAAAATTATCGGCTATCTTATCGAATTCAAGGAAAGGGCCAAAGACACACCCGTTCTCTTGGACTTTGATTTTGGGAGCAGGTACTTTGTGAGCAGCGGCCACAGCCGCTAAAGAGGAAAAGGGTGTTACCGCTGGAGGAGAAATTTTTGGAGACACTCTCTTGCGAGTAGAAGCTGTTTTCTGTGGACTTTTCTTTTTCTTTTTCTGAGACTATGACCTGGTCTTGACACCGTTGCTCTTTTTCTTTTTCTTCTGGGCATGCTTGGGCGTGGTTTTATTCTTGGGGACGACTTTGGGAGCATTAGGATCCCATTTTAAGAGGGAACGAATGATGACACCTCCTAGAGAACCACTACCTCCAGGTTTCAAAATGATTTGCTTTTTGGTTTGAGTGTCGATGCGAGGATCGGCTAGTTGCGTCAAGGCAACTTTGTTTCTCTCAAAAAAACATTTGGTTTGATGTGGAATCTGAATGATGCCTTGCAGTAATTGACGTGCTGTCACCGTAAACCATCGTAAGACTTCTTTGAGACTAGCTTCTAAGACACGAGCACGTATTTGTGGATTTTTTTTCGCGACTGATACCGTACAAGGCACGAATCAATTTAATGGGAAGATGAGACTGAAGGGACGTCATGTTGACGATGTGTGAGACAGAGTCAAAGTGACCGAGGTTTTTATAGATTTTTTTTGGTGATTGTGATTAAGTCGACGAAGGGGACGTGTACACGACAGGCCCTCCGTCTTGGCACCAGTGGTGAAACAGATAGGTACGAAATCGCAAATAATCGGGACTGGTGGGTTTTAAATCCACGAGTAAATAAGCGTGTGGGGTTTGAGTGGCATCGTCGTACGCATTTGTCAGCCAAGGCGTCCCTAACTGTTTGGCTAAGACTTGTACTTGCGATTTATCTCTAGGGCTTTTAAACAACACCACGTAATGAGCATTGAGATGATGGTATGATGGGCTTTACTTTGTTGAAACAAATTTTGGGTGATGTAAATGACACTGGCATTACGATGATGCCCTTTGCGCGTAAACCAGAGTTTAATTTCTTCTTCGTCTTCTCCTAAAATGTCGTCAAAAATAACCAAATGAGTTTGACTAGGGTCAGACACGATCCCGTCGTCCTCGCCAGGAATGCCTTCCACAAACACAATGGAATCGCCTCGACTTTCTCGCAGAAGGCTGTACGCCGATTGCCACTCTTTGTAACACCACACGATGCGTTGAGGTGGACGATCGATCAAATGATATTTATGTTCGATCAAACGTTTGACAAATTCGGTTTTGCCTGAACCGCTCGGTCCGGCAATGAGCATGTTAAAGGGATGGCGAAGATACAAGGCCCCCCAATTAGTCCGATCTACGTGTTCGTCAATGACTTTGAAAGTGGAGGAAGAGGGAGCAGAGACAGTAGAGGTAGCCATAGTAGTGTAAGAAATGTCACAGGCAAAGCACGAATGTTCTCTTCTAAAGTATCCATAACCATGTCAGTCAAACACTTCTCCTAGAGCGAAAGTAATGGACAAAGTGAGCAATTTCTGGCCACTGCCATTCCAGGAAACGGTCAAGAATGTCAATAAAATCTTCAAATGTAAATGGCCTAAAGCGAAATAGTAGAACAAACGCACCCTTGATCCAGAGAAATCGGACTTGTTTGTTGACTTTGGTCAATTTCCTCTTGTGAATTTCTCGAGACAAAAGTTCTACAGTCACTAATTGAGATTTGGCTCTGGCAAGTCCCTGCCAAATGTCCTTGTAGATCTTCTCTTGCAATTCGATTGGTAATGTTTGAAGATTATTTTCTACATGGGGTTTAAATACTTGTCTAGGGGTCGTCCAATGTTTAACACCTAGCCCCGTAGCTAGTTTCTTACACGACATGGTATGCCCACTTCAATGATGAAGTCCCACTAAAGGTAGGTAGTGACAATCTGGAGACCATCGAGCATGTTCCAGGTAAGCGCACTCTTTCTTCTCCCACTCGTGAAGTGACACACCACAACTGAAGCACTTGACTTTATCCGATTCGCCCAAGTAGATAAATCCAGCTCTAGCTAATTCTTCGGGGGTAGGTCCTCCCAGATATTTTGGCCATTTTCCTTGGAAGGTTTGGATCCGACTTTCATAGTCACAGTATTCTGGCAAACGCACAGGGAACGAATATTCGTCTTTCACAGGTTCATTTTGATGAGGGTACGATGAAATATGCAGCAGTCTGCTCAGTTTTACATGACATCCGTAGGGTGGTAGTCGCATGGTTTCATTAGGATGACATCCACCATGAAAACCAGTAAAGTGAAAAGGTGTGCGATAACGAGTGGCATCGCTTTCGCATCTATCAGGTTTGACACGCACAGCATCACTTTCTATTGTAGGTATGGTAGTAGTAGTTATAGCAAAGTTTCCATGATGATGTGGTACTGAATCGCTAAGGTCATAGCGTATGGCATCCCTACCATCGCAAGGCACAGCATCGCACTCGAGTTTACTCTTGCTGGATACTTGCTGTTTGAAAGGATTCGTTTTTTCTCGCTTGGCATTTGTAGTGACAATGAACTATCAGTCTTGAATGTTGTCCCTTTTTATACGTTCGCCAATAGCAGTGTGACCGTACGGTAAAGTAAAGTGATTGGGAAGCCGTACTCGCTTCTGGTACACGATTTGATAGACTTTTTCCAAGGGCCGACTAACGATTTGGTGTGTGGGTAAACGTACAATCTTGTGCGGTTCGTGGGTGGTCACTTTAAAATTTCCATCCTGTCCAGTCTGCAAGGCTTCTTTCAAGACGCCAAAGTTCACCACTCGACTGGTGCGATAATTGAGAGTCAATCCTTTCACTTTGCACTCCGTGTACAATTCTCCTTGTGGGTCACGGTATTCGTAGCCGTAATTTTTGGGACCGCCACTTGCAAAACTTAGAATCTTGTCGTCCGGATGCTCGTCCGTCCAGGCTCCTAAACGGTCTCCGTCGATGACAGGGTGAGGTTGACCCAGGCGATCGATATAGATGCAACTGTCCGTGTCAAAATACAGCACACGATCTTCTAATAGTTCTAAAGCTTCGTACAGTTTTAAGCGAGCATGGGCTGTCACGTAAGCCGCAATGATGACATTTCCAAATTCGTCGGCTTCTACGAAGTCAAGTTCTTTTTCGTAATTGACTAAGATCAAGTCCTCACCAAGGACGTACACGTATTTCATGTATTTGGTTTTGTCATGAATCATCTGAAAGTAGCGGGAAGATTCTGTCAAATACTCCGTCTTGGGTAAACACGGTCGTTGTGCCATTTTGCCCCACAAACAATTCAACATCACTTTGGCAAACGATCACCTTCCTTCGTTTTTCTCGACGTGGTCTAAAGTGATGCCTTCCTGCTCCCAGCATTTCTCTTTGAATTTCTTTTGGTCTTCGGGAGTGTGAAAGCAGGAAGGATAGCCGCTAGATTCTTGTTTCAGTTTCAAAAAGGCATCCACGTAGTCTGCAAAAAAGCCTTTCTGAGTCTCGTCGCCCTTGTGGTATTTTTCTGTCTTGGGAAAGTGGTAAATTTCGTACACTTCTAACAGTTGGTATCCCAAGTCCAGAGCTTTAAACAATTCCACGCTGACCCACGTTCCCGTCAAGGCGCGATCTTACTGAGTGTGCTGACAAGGTTGGTCTTGGTTGCACGTTTCGGCACAAGTACGGCACAAGGGAAACATCAGTTTTCCTTGGCTATGATGTGGTAAAACGGGATGGTACAAGTACGTGGGAGGCAAGACTTTACATTTGATCAATCCTTCGTATTGTCGAATATTGTCCAAGTCAATGTGTTCCGTCAGCAATTGTGGGTGCCCTGCGGAAAAGTGACAATATTTGCACACGTACGGATACAGAGAACACACGTCCAAGTATTTGATTTCCTCTCCTTTCTCCTCGTCGGCTTGGTATAGCAAACAGGTGGCATTCGTCCGTCCTCCGTACAAACTGTACCGCGGGTTCAATGGGTCCACCAGCTTGTAACTTTGTACGATGCGCTTAAACTCGGGATTGGTTTTCAATCTCTGATCGTACTCGTGTTCCCACATTTCTACCACTTGGTATCCTTGCTGTTCTAACTTCAAGCGTCGCTGACAAGTGGCCTGGTACAAGCCTTCCATGGTCAGTTGTAAAAACTGATTTTTAGTGTTACGTTGAGGGTAGCAGATGGGGCATCCGTGAAATAAGCATCCGTTAAACTCATACACGATCTTGGGGTTTTCCAAGTCCCTGCCATCTACTGAATACCTTCCAATAGCTTTTTCGCCTCCTCCGTTGCGAGCGTGTTGGATCCATTTGTCTTCCTTGTCACACAAGTAATGTAACCAGCGTAGGGCTTTGACCGAGTATTGATGTTTGACAAAATTGGTTGTTTGAAGACTGATGACAGCTAGGGAGTTTTCGAGCATAAATCATTGGCGATACACTAAGGAACACGCTTTGGCAATGGTGCAGGCTTCTTTCAAAGGATCGATCCCTCCGTGTTCCATGAACAGTTCTCGAAATTTTCCACACCAACGCCGTAAAATGTCTACGTCGGAACGACAATATTTTAACATTTCTTCCTGAAAGTCGAAAGGGTCCGAGGCGTGAGTCTGGTACCAGGCGTAGAAAGCTTCTCGTTGTTCGGTACGCATGTTGTCGGGGTCGTAGTGCGGAAATAGCCTTTGGCCATTTCTGTCATTCCAAACGTTTTAGGCATGCGAATCAAAGGCATGGCCAAGTAACTCATCGAATCTTTAAACTGCACTTGACCCACTTGTATGGAAATGATTTTGGCTCCGTTCAATGTCACTTTCCGACGTTCGGTACTTTGTTCCGTATAGTATCTCAACAGAAACTGTCCATAGTATCCCGAGAAATTGTGAGCCATCACCGTAGCATAGCGATGACAATCTCCGTAACATTCGATGTCTTCTTGGCCCCACGTTTCGTCGATAGGGTTTAAGATCCATTGGGCGAAATCGGCCAGTGTGTTCGGTCCCCGAAAGATTTTTTCACGTCCTCCAGGAATCTTGCTACAGTGAGGGCAATGAGTCAAGATAGGTTCTTGGATGCACTTCTCGCAAGCTCGGTGAGCCACGCAGAAACTAGGAATGTGAATGCCAGTCTCTTGCATGCATTCGAAATCGAAAAAGATGAAAATCCCTTTCTTCTGGTCATTATCTTCTTCTTCATATTTGGATTGGTATTTTTGAATGTAGCATTGGTGTTCCAAGTCCACGGTTTGGTGACAAATGTGACATCGCTTCTTTCCTGAACAGACGTGCGCCTTGGCATTATTGGTACGCATGCCTTGTCCACAAGTAGGGCACAATCTCAGGAGCTGACAAGCACTTTTCTGCTGTGAACCTTGCGTCTTTAGATGTTGTTGGTAACAAGTTGGACTGACAAACGTGCGCTGACAAGCTGGGCAATGCACTCGTTCTTGTCCTTTGTCCAGACAGGACTTAGAGGCTAAACATCCTGAGCATTTCGATCCGCAATGCTTATGTTGCTCTCGATTGTTATAGCCATAGTCACATTTCTCACAGTAATAACCGTATGACAGGAATCCAGTAGTACTGGTGATGGCATCGAAATGTTCATCGTGATGATAGACGTGAATGTATTTTCCATCTTTGAAATTTTTGCCTCGAAACAACAGCGGTCCGCGCACTTCTTGAGGGTGCACTTTCAAGGTGTAGCGTGGAGCCAAGACGTCTTGCAACTTTTGCATTTCAGGAATGCCACAGGGTGTGTCTTTGGATATCCCCGCTTGCTGTAACAGGAGTTCTGCTTCTCTTTGTTGTTTGGTTCGATCCGATCGTCGAATAGTTTTCCAGGCTCTTTTCCATTCTGCCGTGTCGTTCTTGTCGGCATACCATTCGTCCCACCAAGATGGCACGGGCTAAACACATCTTGTCTTGAGGGTTGTTAATTTGGACGAGGCTCTTTTTGGTGCTGCGAAGGTTGTCTACCAAGATCACCTTTTTTTGCCATGTCCTGTCCCTTGGGGAAGGGACACGTGGGTCATGAACAGTGTCGCTTTTCCGTCGGTGATGTGAAACTTGTCGTTGCATTGTTGTACGTGTTGAATCTTGTCCATGACTTTAGAAGGTGTCAATTCTGCTGGGCTGCTAAACTTGATCCAAACGGGGGACTTCAAACTGTCGTGATGAATAGAAAGTCTCAAGCGATCGTCTTCTTTGGCTTGACATTGCCGTTTCAGTGTAGTTAACAAAGAATCCCCCACATCAGTGATGAACCCTTCTGCTTTCTCCAACGGTACGTCGGACTTGAAATCTTTAAACTTCACAGTGTACGTGTAGGCCGTAGTTCTAAATTTTCTAGAGGAGCGTTTGTCCGTCTCTCGAATGTGGTAGTACTTTTCAGGGTTTACTGGTAGTGATGGACTTTGAGTGTAGACTCTCTGGGCTTAGATTCTGGTTCACTCTCATCTTCAAAATCGCTGGCATGAATTTGAGCCAAGACTTCAGCTATTGTGCGAGGCGATAAATCACGTTTCTGCCTCTTACTTTCTTCTCCTTTCTTTACGAAATGATGCGATCGTTTCATCTTGACTGCAAAAAGTCAAATGACTACATTTGAAACGCCATGAACCCCTATATATCCATGTTAGGCTTAGTGCATATATAAAGAGCTGGTGACTTCCCTCTCAGTATTCATTTCACTCTCAATCCGATCAGCACGATGGAAGAACCCACAGAAATTGAACATCTGATTAGAGCTTTGCGAGGTGTTATACGAAAGTTTTCTTCAGACAAGCCTACGGACTACTTTCCCTCCTTTCGAGATAAAAGTCAAGATACTTGCTATATCTGCCAGAACAAAGGGCATTGGGCTACAGAATGTCCAGATCGTCATAAAAGCCAGAGCAGTGTCAGAAGAGACAAAAGTCAAGATACCTGTTATCATTGTAAAGAGAAAGGACATTGGTCTTCAGAGTGCCCTAAGAAACAACAGGAGCAGGAGGAGGAAGAAGAAAAAGAGGTGCTCTCGGCAAAGGAAGAACCCCGCCATGTTCAGAAAGAGAAGACAGAAAAGAAAAGAAGACGAGAAAAATGTGAGGATGAAGAAGAAGAAGAGGAAAAAAGTGTAAAAGTGAAGAAATTAAAAAAAAAAGAGAGAGTGAAAGAAAAAAAGACACAGAAGAAGTCTATAAACTTTTTAAAAGTGTTGTGTTGTGTTATGTTGTGATATTGAATTGTAAAAATTTGTACCAGAATAGACCAGACTGAAAAAACGTAGGTGTCTCTTGGTTTTGATTGTTTAGAATAATAAGGACCTACACACATACACTCACAACACGTACATCATAGGGTTAAACAAGGGATTTTGAGTTTTAATTGATTTTGGCAAAATGAGTAGTCTCTCTTTTCGAAAGAAGTTAGTAGCCCTGAAAAGGACCGTTGGGTGTTTGTTTTTGTTTTTTTCCTTATAACAAACTCAGGAACGAGAAGCAATCCGCTTTAACTGCCTTAAGCCTTTGCCACGGCCAAGGCCTACTTCTGGACTTCCTCCTGTCAATGATTGAGTAGAAATCACCAGGGGTGGTATCTCTGGTGTAGCAACAGGATTAGGCTGTTTGGCTCGGGAAGGTCTTTTTCTTTTGGGTCGTAATAAAGAAGTCTGATACATTTGTTTCAAACTTCTTAACTCGGCCAAAATGTCCAAGAGTACCGTTACCGTTTGACTTTCACTGTTCTAGCCTTTGTTTCTCCTCTACTGTTTCTTCTTCCTGTCGTTTCCTTCTTGCCTCTTCTTCTCGCTGTTGCTGTTCAAGGATAAATGCTTGTTCTGCCTCTTTCTGCTGCTGTAAAAATTTCTCCAATTCTTCTTTCTGTCTTTGTTTAAAATCGTCGACGTGTGGTAAAGAAGGAGAAAGTGGCGAAGGTACTGGTACCGGAACAAATTCTTGCGAAGAAGAGAAAAAATCTACTAAATCCCAGTTGAACTCAACCTCTTCTGGAAGTAGCGCTGTATTAACTTTGGTAGCCACTGCTATGCCATCGCTTTTCGTCTCCACAGCCGGTGCACCCCAATTCATTGTCTTCTTAGTGACGTCACAGGTAGCTCTCTTTGGATTGGAAGACAGACTCCGCGAAGTGACTGAATTTGTAACGCGTGTTGGGATTGGTGAACAATTTCAATCCGTTTCGATCCGGTCTTCCACTATCAATAAACGCGGTTCACTTCATTCCCTTCACCTGTTCTCGTCACAAAGATGTGGACCAACGTTGAATCGTCTACTTTCGTATCGTCGTTGTTTTTCCGTATGGACTTACCCATGTATGTCAGATCAGCATGGAGAATCGTTAGGATCACCGAGACAAGCGTTTGGAAAAGAAGGACTTATGTGGAAAGACAAGGCTGTCTGAAGAGAGTTCTGGTTTATGGACCCGAGATTAGACGAAGTTTGAGGACGAGAAGAAGACCTATGCGATGCCCTCTATGTTAACGGAATGGTGTTAACATAACAAACAACGGCCCTTTTCAGGGCCACTCCATTGCCTCGAAAAGATATTAATTCTTTCTTGCCTAAAAAATTTTTTTATTCGATTTTATAATTTGTGTAGATATTTATTCTCTCTTCCCTAAAAAAATTGTTTAGTCTATTTTATAATTTGTTTAGGATAGATTGATGTTCATCAGTCTATGGGAAAAAAACGAATATATAAAACATACTCTACTAAAACACGAACGCGACTGATTCGTGTTTGTCTATAGAAATGACACAGGTGGCATGACGTCACAGTACTACATTGCTACATTGTTGCCAGTGTCCAATACCGTGACGTCACCCTACCTGTTCCATTCCTCCTGTCGCTATACAGCCCCAGCGTGTGCTAGTCGCTATACAAAATTCCCATTGGGGCTATATGGTCCCAAGCTGATTTTTTTGGCCTATAAATCGTGGAGCCATATGGTCCCGGGGGGAGGAGGGAGTCTGTAATGTTAATTCCCATTGGGGCTAATCTACCCCACTACGCTACTAATATCAGATACAAAATGAAATATCGCATCTTGAGGGAGGGATTTTGTTCTCATGTGTTTCAACACACTGGTGATTTATAAACTGAGGCTCAGTACCAGAATTTGTTTTCGTTTTGTGGACAACTGCGCATTTCTGCTGAAGCAACAAGATTGAGTGAACTTACGTAAGTATCGCCGAAACTGGAATGTGGGCGGTCGAACTGCAAATATAATCAGCATCATACGCCAGATATGTGCCAATAGTGGAACTCCGGTTCAGATTTTAGAAAGACTGCTACGATTGCTACGATTGACGTACGCACGCAAAACTTGTTTCGAGAAAAGCATAAAGCCTTTGAATGACACGGTGTAGCATTTTCAGCGTACTTTTGGTGCTACTGACGTCATCTACTATGAATATCCACAATTCTCCAAGCGCAGAATATGGCACAGTAATATGTATAAGAATATTTTGATTCCTTCTGTGTATCATATTATTCGCCTGTAGAAGATATCGAATGTGTCAAGGCATGTTGCATTTGATAAATAAACTACCGCACATACTCATTCGAATGCATCAAGGCATATCGCATTTGATAAGTACAGTACCGTATATACTCAATCGAATTTGCTAAGGCATGTTGCATCTGATAAATAAAGTACCGTATTTACTTATTCGAATGTAATTAGGCATATTGCAATTGATAAATAAAGTTCCGTATATACTCAATGTAATGTGTTAAGGCATGTTGCATTTGATAAATATAGTACCGTATATACTCTCATTCAGCTTCAAAATGCATAGACCTAAATCCCATAATGCTCAAACAAAACTGAGTTTATGCTTTTTGTTGGAATTAAGTAGCATAACAAAGGACATAGATCCAGACGTGTTATTGCTGCTTGTTTATACACAAGTGTGTGTGTGTGTGTGTGTCTGTGTGTGTATGTCTGTGTACATACATACATACATACATACATACATACATACATACCTGTCCACTTTGCTCTTAGATTTTGCATTCCCGTATACAAGAATTTGATCAGTTGATAACAATAATATGAGAAAACATGTCCTATATCAAACGATTCTAGTGAAGCACACCGACATAAATTGACAGGAAATATATTTCATCACTCTTGTGAGTACTAATGAAGTACAGTGACATAAATGGACAAGAATATCTTCTATTACATCACTTTTTTTAGCACTAGTGCAGCAATTAAAACAAACGTGATGGCGATCATATTTTTGAATGGTGACCCTGAAAAGGAGAACAGGTATTAACATGAGGGAAAAAATAAAGTTGACGATAAAGACGAAGACTAAGAAGCCAATGATAATGGTGATAACAGTGATGATAACACTAATGAAACGATCTGTTTACTGATATGTTTAGTTGCAGCGCTTTAGATGAAATCTGTAAACTTTGCAACTAACGGAGTTAGTTCGAGATTATCAGGGTTTTGTATCAAGATGGCTACAATTCTCTTTTTCTTTCTTTCTTTCTTTTTTCTCTTCTTTTTTTCTTTCTGTATATATCTATCTATATATCTATCTGTCTGTCTGTTTGTCTATCTATAATAAACCTTATTAAATCTTCAAATTAAAGTATTCATACATTTACAAATAACCAGAGATCACGGAAGATAATAGAAAAGTTCCAAACATAGCTTTAGGTTTTCTAAAATCCCTTTATATCTCAGGAACAACACAAAGTCTTTCAAATGTGAACGGGTCGTACGATTAGAATAGTATTTGAATTTGGAAGTTAAGAGTGAACGTAGAGTCTTCCTTCCAAGCCAGCATAATTTTTGTAAACAGTACAAGAGTCTTCCATCCAAGCCAACATAATTTATGTAAATAATGCAAGCGGTTCAGTTCGACGCTTACCCGTAATTGTAATATGATTTCACTAACTCTTGTCTTTTAGGAATGTTTTCACACACCAGTGGAGCCCCGAGTGGCCGAGTGGTCTAAAGCGCTCACCATTAAGGATCACTGCCCTCTCACCTCTGTCTGCGTGAGTTCGAGTCTTGGGCTCGGCCAATGTGGGTACGTGAGAAAGCTTGCCAGTAGCCTCTCGAGGCTCGGTGGTTCTTTCCGAGGTGTTTTTCCGGGTTCTTCCTCCACCACTGATACTGGCCGCAATGTACAGCCTATCTTGTGCTGAAAAATGGCGTTATACCCTACAACAACTACAACAATCACACACCAGTAAGGTGCACAGTATTCTTTTCGTAAAGAAATATATATTTTGTTGAAAGCGTTTGCCTTTCTTTCAATTGATTTTCAAGCAAGATAAAGAAATTTCTTCAACTCAAATGCAAATAACATGTTTCATGCAAAGAAAACATTATTATTAAGATATAAAGATTTGTCTGTTCTCCTTGTTCATATGTAGATACCAAGCTCGTACTCTTGTATACCGGTATGGTGTACAATTTGTATACAAGCATGGGATACAATTTGTATATAGGTATGGTGTACAATTTGTATACAGGTATGGTGTACAATTTGTATACAGGTATTGTATACAATTTCTATACCGGTATCGGATACAATTTGTATACAGGTATGGGGTACAATTTGTATATAAGTATAGAATACAATTTGTATACAGGTTTGGGATACAATTTGTATACAGGTATAGGGTACAATCTGTATACAAAATGGGTCTTGTGCGGAAATCTTTTGCTGTATGTATGATATAAAAAAGGCATATAAGGACTGACCATTTAATTTTTTGGTGGATAGCCTGAGATTTCCTTTCAGTCCAGGATAATTTCTTTTCTTGTACCTCAAGAAAATTTGTCCAGTAATGTAATGTATATAATTAGATATTTGTCTACATATTTTTCAAGCTATTGAGGATGGAGGACCCACCCCGACACACACAAAAGAAATGAAATGGTCGGTCGTTATGGGCTACGCACGCTTTTGCAAAATATGTTGTGAATTACGATATCCCTGCATCTACGCAACATTATGTGGCCTCGCAAATTACCATACACAGATTTACTGTTAAATTATACTTCAGAAAATATGCATTTCATGTCTATTTCTTGTTTTCACTATCTGATGTGCAATTTTATTTTTAAATCAGCTTCATCTCATATCTTCTGTTTCACATAATTGATTCTAAAAGTGATCTGACATGTGTCGTCAAAAACCCAACAGTTATAAAAGTCATGGACGTCCTCCTCCGAACAATATGAAACACAGGTCATGTTAGATAAAGTATACCTGCCGTACTATCCCTTTTGATCTTGGTTATAATTAAAACTGATGTGCGACATCTATTTGATGTCAGACCACCTATAAGTGACGATTCAAACTGCCATCCCTATCCGGAAGTTGACAGCTGCAGATGATGCATCGTTTGCCTGCATTAATCATCCGGGCTTTGAATTCGGCTGTATGTATCATTACTAACAAATATAGAGACAGGCAGAGAGAGAACTTGTATTATTCCATTATCTGATGTGGTGTACTACGTAAGCATGGAAGGAAACATCGTAAACCCCCGCCCCAAACTAATTATTATCTTGTGGCCACTTCACAAAAAGACGTCATGATAATATGCATATGAGAGAGAGAGAGAGAGAGAGAGAGAGAGAGAGATGGTGTTTTCAAATTAGAAGCATATTTTCAAAAAGAACCAGTTTTGCACTGTCGATATGAAAACAAAACTGCAACGTATTTTATTCTAATTCCACTTCATTAAATACTTGGATATGTCCTTAAAAAATTCCTTCATTGATAAAATCCAATACACATGATGAATCCTAAATATAACCAAAACTCCGTGTTTTCGTAGAAAGATTGTTTTTGTGGATAATTATAATCGCATAGTATCAGTTTTATTTACGTTCGATTTAAGGGGTGAAACATTTAATTGTATCAAAAATTATTTTCAAGTATGCACTTTTTAAACTATACGACTTTTAACCCAAACACTGAATAGATCTTTGTACATGGAGCATTACTTTGAAAAGATCACGTGGGTGATTGAGATACAACAACCGCTTTGATAGAAGGTCTATATGAAAAGGGCGTAACTATAATCGATTACTTTTGCGAAAATACCAGCTAAACACTTTGGAAACCAACCGCAGTCAATGTAGAATGCTTTTCTGTGCCAGTTACAAACTTACGTCATTGATGAAGACACTTACTAAACAAATAATTTGTATCACGATAACATCTCAACAGTTGAATTGTTTATATCCGGTAATATTTAAATTATGTAGAAGATAGATGATTTGTGAACAAATAGTTCTTTAAATATACGAGTTTAATCTATTTTCCAAAATAATAGGAGAGTTTTCAAGTCATTATTTTCATCAACTTTTATCAAATCAATGTCCGCATAGTCGTCTTGTCAAATGAGAGTGATGGCAAATTGCTTTGCACCTAGACTTCTTGCACATGAATGTTATCTGAGGTCTAAAGACTTGCAAATTTGACAGTATTTGACAGCAAATAGACTAATTACCATCTCAAATTTTGATCATCTTTTGTGTCAAATCACAGTTATTGGCTAAATTGTCGTGTTATCCGCAGTTATTGAGCTTCCTTCTTTTCTGGCCTATTATGAACCCATCCCAACCTCGAACACAGCAGGTTACTATTACATTAAGAAAGGTATATTGTGCTTTGTAGGTACTTAATTGTGTAGGTACTCAGTTGTGACTCAGTCATGTGAATTCGTGTGATATGTGAGAAGTGTATGAAAATACATAAAGTGAATACACGTGTTTTTTTCTATTTTCTTTCTTTTAATGTTCAACGGTGGAATTTGGACTGTGTGTATCAATATAGAGCTATTCAAAACTTGAACAACGATACAATTTATATTACTTCCTTAATTTATCCTTACAGAAAAAAAGACAAAATCTTTTAGGCGGCAAGTTTATATTCCGGAATATTCATAGTGCACACAATTCAAACGAATTTGTTTCATATTTCTTGTTATATATGTCCAGAAAAGTTAGCTTCAAAAACAAGGTCGATAAATGTAGTGAGTGATCAAGAGTGCAAACAACTACGATGACAGTCTATGAAGAAATAAATAAGCATAGATAGCAATAAAATCAGTCAGAAGCGTTACGCAGTGAATGATATATCTGTTACGAGTCTATGCTCTTCAAATAAGTAATAGAAAAGAGTGAATAGAATAAGCTTTGTAAAATTCAACAATTAATTTATTTCTCTGGAATACAAAGTAAACGTGGAATAAAAAGGAACTTACGGTATTGCGAAATCCCAAAATAACCACAGAATTACAGACACAAGTCCTAATAATTGTAAGTCCTGAATAAAATTCAGAAGACGTCCAAAATATATCCACATCTGAAACTGAAGATGTGTCTGTGGTAGCTCCTAGAGCGTTGATGTGCCAACAGTTTTTTTGTTGAATCACAGTAATATAATTCCAGGCTTGAATTCACTATAAATTCCAGTGAATGTCTCTATCCAAGAATTGTATCGGAGCACTTTTGTATTTTCAGAGAAAATAATCACTTGAATTCAATAATTTGAAGAAATAAATTCCAGCCCAACTGTACACAACATATTTTACGACTTGAAAGTGCTAGATCTTAAAGCACGACAGAACAACCTCTCAGTTACAATATTATATTGTTCTCTACCTGACCTCAGGTCACAATTAGCATTTTCTAAAAAAGCAAAAAAACTATTGTCTAATGGAAATTAACCTTCTAGAACGATCCTGATGCTTACAGAATAATAATATTAGTTGCTATCAGAAACCAGAACCTGAATTATTTCCAACACACTAAGGAAATTTTAAAACCTAGACCTAGACAGAAAAATAAAAATATTTACTACTATTAATAATAATTCTGATTTGAAACCCATACACATAGAGATTAATTTAGCATTGTATTAGTTGTTTACAGAAGAAAGTCAATTCAGGTCAAGCAGAAATGAACTCAATTTTGGATAAGGTCAAGTCCAACATACAAGTCCAACATTGCAATCGAGTGTAATAAAATTTTTGAAAAAAACAACTAACTAACAAACAATGCAAATTAAATATACATAACATATCCTTTAAAGAATTCCACAATGAATGAATTATGCTTCAAAGAACTTATTCAGCAACATCGGTAAAATTCATATCAATTGCAATTTTTATAAAATTCCCTTGCCGTAAGGAATAAACTATACAGATGTAACTTTGCAATTAGGACAATAGTTACGCTTCATACTGTCAGTAAAGATAGGATGTTGTATGTATTTCAAAATGGAGACAAAACTCCTCAAATGCGTATCAAAAGAAATGTACTTGTGTAACGATTAAAAGAATATAATTCATGGTTGAACGTTATGTTACAGATCGAGACCACGTGACCACAATCAGTAATCTATTTGCAAACATATTACAGATCAAGACTACAGAGCCGTGCCAGTAACCTAGTTACAAACATGGTAGAGATCAAGACCACATGGCCCTGTCTGGAACTTAGTTACAAACATGTTTATATATACTGAATACAAATAATACTATCATACAGATTAGATAATGTTTAATTCGTACTCTACGGAGATTCGAACCCAGGTTCGCTGGTAAACGGCACCCATCGCCTTCCCTGCACACACCAGTCCATATTTCATCACGGCTAAGCCACACATCACCAAAAAGTGATGCAACTGAATCGGTGTTATATGCACTCGTGCGCAGGAGACACACTCGCATGACGACTAATTCTCATCTATCTACACAGTCATTCCGGATTCCTATGAAAGAAATCAATGAACCATTGGTCACAGCAAAATGTCATGTTTTTAATGGGACATCTGGTTCTCTAGTTTGTGAACTATTGGTCACAGCCAAATGTCATATTTTTGAAAGGTACATCCGATTCCACTAGTCTAAATAACTATTAGTGACAGCCAAATGTCATACCTTTGAATGGGACACCAGACTGCGTTAGCCTAATGAACTATTTGTCACAGCCATGTGTCACATTTTGTGGTTTTAGTCGTATGCATCTTGATCGTTTCATGCGTGTTCATTTCAAATATTTTATGTTTGAAAAAAAGATTACGTGTGAGTTTTGAATGTTGAAGTTAAAAAGACTAGCTTTACATGATTCTAACACTGAAACAAAGGTCATTCCATTTTTTCTGCCTCTACTGCCCTCCTCCTAGTAGAAAAAACAAGCTGACAGAATCTCTCTTTTTGGAGCAGTTTCCGAATCTCCTGGAGTATGGAAATTCGATAGGTGGCAACCTGATTATTCTTGGAGATTTCAACTTTCACTTTGACTGTCCTGGAAACCCATGCACATCGAAACTCCTAGATTCCATTCACGTTTTCAACCTCAAACAGTCAGTTAGCCAACCCACCCATAAACATGGTCACATATTAGACTGGATTCTTTACAGACCTGATGATAATATTCTTCAGTCCTCCCTGGTGTCCCACGAACTTTCATCAGATCACCTCTGCATTATATGCCATCTTGACGTATCAGTCCCTAACCCTCCACCTTTATTCGCTACTAAGAGAAACCTCCGTATGATAAACAGAACCAAACTAATGCATGACATCCAAGCAAACCTAACAACTAGCTTACCTACTACAGCAGAACAACTTGATAACTGCCTGCGTTCATTGCTCGACAAACATGCCCCAGCAACCAAGTGCAGAGTAGCAATTCAGAAGTGTTCTCCGTGGTATAGCAGTGTTAGGGACCAGCTTCGCACTGCTAAAAGAGACCGCCGTAAAGCTGAGAGGCTTTGGCTTTCCACCAGACTCACTATTCATAAGCAGATCTATGATGCCGCTAAGAAGAATGTCACAAACATAGTAAATGCAGTTAAATCAGCCCATTACAGTACTAAAATCATGGAAAGTTCCAGCTGCAAAGAGCTATTTGAGATTACTAACAAGCTGATGTCAAGGAACAAATGTACACCACTTCCAGCTACCTTCCGTGACAAAGTATAAACCATCAGAGATAAACTTGACAACACAATTTCAGTTGACTCGTCGTCACCATACAGTTGCGATACAGAATTTCAGCGGCAACCGTTAGCAGCATTTGAACCTGTCTCTATGGATTTGGTACGTACAGTCGTGATGAAGAGTGCACCAAAGTCATGTGAACTGGATCCGATTCTGACGTCACTGCTGCTAGAGTGCTTGGATCCAATACTGCCTTCACTAACTGATGTTATTAATACCTCTCTCTCATCTGGGGAATTCCCATCATTTTACAAAACTGCCATTGTAAAGCCTCTGCTGAAGAAACCAACACTCGACCATAATGATTTAAAGAACTACCGCCCAGTTTCTAATCTGCCATTCATGTCAAAAATCTTAGAAAAAGTTGTTCTATCCCAACTTGTATCTCATCTGAATTCAAACAGTCTTTTTAGCAATGTACAGTCTGCATATCGCCCTTGCCACAGTACTGAAACTACTCTTCTGAAAGTAGTCAATGACCTTCTCTCTGCTTTGGATGGCGGAAATATTACAGTCCTCACTCTCCTTGACTTGTCTGCAGCATTTGACACTATAGACCATGATATATTACTTCACCGTCTCCAGCATGTATTTGGCATTCATGATACGGCCTTATTATGGTTCAAGTCCTACTTGGTCAACAGGACACAAATTGTGTCCGCAAATGGAAAACACTCCAGCCCAGTTGATCTATGCTGTGGTGTTCCACAGGGGTCTGTTCTTGGACCTGTTCTCTTCATTCTATACACTCAGCCACTCTCAAGTGTCATAGATCATCATCCAGTGTCTCATCAATTGTATGCTGATGACACCCAAATATACAAATCTAACCATCCAGCTGAAGTTGAAGCTACCATCCAAGGTGTAGAGAGGTGCATTTCCGATGTGAAATCATGGATGACACGTAACAAGCTGCAGATGAATGATGATAAAACTGAAGCCATCCTGATTACAACACAAAGACTTTCTCATTCACATCCTTTACCTCAGACAATAAATATCAGCAACACCAACATTAAATTCACACAGTCAGTACGAAACCTCGGTGTCACTCTCGACAGTACTCTCTCATTGCACCAACATGTCATGAACATATGCAAGGTTGCATATCTTGAGCTGAGACGAATCAGCTCCATTCGCAAGTATCATTCAGTTGATGCCACTAAAACACTTGTGTGTTCCTTAGTACTTTCAAGACTGGACTATTGTAACTCAATTCTGTCTGGTTCGTCTCAATATCTACTTCAGAAACTTCAAAAAGTTCAAAATACAGCTGCTCGGATCATCCTTAGAGTACCACGATCAGAGCACGCCTCTCCCTGCTCTGTACCCTACACTGGCTATCCATACGATCCAGAATTAAACACAAAATTTGTTCTCTGTGCTACGTTTCACTGACGGGCTCCAGTCCAACATACCTATCTGACCTCACCATGTGTACACACCTGCAAGATACTTACGCTCCTCTTCTGACACTCGTATTCTC
>JAECUM010025407.1:0-16855 GCA_016617855.1 Megalonaias nervosa | reverse complement strand
TATATATATATATATATATATATATAATTATTCACGTGTATTTTTTAAATGGAATCTAATGTTAACTTTTTTGAACAATCTAACAGTATGATTCTTTAGACAAACAATATATCCTACAGTCATAACCCATTTAACTAGGTTTTTACATTAGGTTACACTAAAATATATAGTCAAAAGCCATTTAGCAAGGTGTGCCAGTACAATACACCGTAAAATATATTATAGTGATAAGCCTTTTAACAAGGTCTGACAGTATATTACACTAAAATATATAGTCATAAGGCATTTAACAAGGTCTGACAGTATACTGCACTGTAAAATATTGAGGCATAAACCATGTAACAGGGTGTGACAGTAGATTATACAGTAAAATATATTATAGTGTCATAAACCATTTGCAAAGGTGTGACAATAGATTACACTGTAAAATATTGTATAGAGTCATAAACCATTTAACCAGGTGTGACAGTAGATTACATTTTACAATATATCCCATCAAACATTCAACAAGGTCTGACAGTAGATTACAATGTAAAATATATTAGTCATAAACCATTTCGCAAGATGTGACAATAGATTACACTGTAAGATATATCATTAGTCACAAACCATTTAACAAGGTATAACAGTAGATTACACTGTAAGATATACGTCATAAAACATTTAACAA
The DNA here is from genome assembly GCA_016617855.1 of Megalonaias nervosa. Lineage (NCBI taxonomy): Eukaryota > Metazoa > Mollusca > Bivalvia > Unionida > Unionidae > Megalonaias > Megalonaias nervosa. The sequence goes on along the minus strand of JAECUM010025407.1, from coordinate 16,185 downwards.
GGTATGACGATAGATTACACTGTAAAATATATTAGTCATAAACCATTTCACAAGATGTGACAATAGATTACACTGTAAGATACATCATTAGTCACAAACCATTTAACAAGGTATAACAGTAGATCACACTGTAAGATATATCATTAGTCACAAACCATTAACAAGGTATAACAGTAGATTACACTGTAAGATATATGTCATAAAACATTTAACAAGGTATGACGATAGATTACACTGTAAAAAATAGTCATAGACCAATTAACAAGTTGTGAAAGTATATTACCTTGTAAATTATATTAGAGTCATACAATTATAGTCATAAACCATTTAACAAGGTGTGAAAGTATATTACATAGTAAAATATATTAGAGTCATAAAACATTTAACAAGGTGTGCTAGTAGATTACACTGAAAAACCATTTTATATTTAGGCATATCATTATTATTCTCGTATTATAGTAAAAGTCATCCGGATCATGTAAGCGCATTTACTGATATAAATTTAAAAATTAATTTTAATTTTAAAATTTAATCATATTATAGTTATAAGAAAGTTTATTCAGTTTTGATATTTGAGTGATCTGTACATTAATTATCGTAACAAAATTACCAGCCGAAAATTATTTACCGCTATGGATATTTTCAATGATAGTTCGGCATTCGACTGTGTCAAGAAAGTTAATATTGGATTGAACTATATTCGAGTGCAGGGGGAATCTAGGTACGATCGCGTGAACAATAACTCGCGCGTATTTTCATTCATCTCCTGTATCGATGTTCAACAATGAATGGGGTTGAGGAGTAACATGCATGCAATAAGTTTAATTCTAACTTATACATATGACATTTCTTCAAACTGATAATTTAGCATAATGTAAAAGTTACCTAAAATAAATCTGAATTGACAGCCGTGTTTCTAGTCATTTACTTGTATGAAGGAACATATATGCATGAAAAAAAATATGTATTGTGTACGAATTGAAATAAAAGACATGACATACCTTACAGAAGTTACATACGAATTTACATAACTGCCTCCAATTTATTGGACTTGTGTGCCGTTTATTTTTTTGCCGTTCTCTTCCCAGGCTTTGTATATAAATGACGACATTGTCGCGTATCTGTTTGTAGTGGAACTTCTTCCCAAACACAGGCGCTTTACCTCATACATCAAAGCACGCGACAAAAACCGGTTTAAACGGGATCACCCTACTTGCTTGACTGTGCCTAAAAATGTCGACGTACGTTATCTTGGAATTTGCCATTAAGCATTTTTCGAGGAATTATACAATAATCTTCAATGGAAATTTGATGGACAAATAGCGAAATAAAGTGGATAAATTCTCCAAAATGACACATATAGCTGCAAAAAGTGAATCAGAGCGCACGCATGAACCATGTGAGTTATACTATAAGCGCTGCCCACGTAGACTTGTTCATATTTTACCGCAGAATAATTTTTATTTGTAATCTGATAGAAAGATGCCACTCTTCAGGACGACTGTCGCCAACTTTAAAACAAACATGACATAGTTTAATAGAAGGTAAATTTACATATTACAACTTGAGTTGTTTTGAATAAAAAAAAAAAGAATTGCTCTTTTAGTGGCCTTAAACTTCATCCCGTTATTTACATGATGGTCATTACGCTGCAGTTTGGGCTTTCTAGGAGATTTTATGTTTAGAAATGTAAATCGTATCTTGTGAATCATTTGCTTTTCGTAACAATGATCACAAGCTGTACACGTTACAATGACAGATAGGTTATGATTTTTAAGTTGTGTAAATATCGTTAATAGTCAAGAAAATACGGAACACGTTATTCAGCATGGTGATTATTTTTAAGATAATGTTCTCACTTACAATCTTACCACGACTAAACAACTCGAAAAAACTACACTTTTTGTATTAATTTATTCCACATTACGTAGGTGTTGGTCGTGATTCACACTGTTTTTATAGCCAAAATGTAAAACATACGAGAAATTCTTATCTGCTCTGCCACTGAAGCTGACATTATATTAAGATGCGATATTTGTTTTAGAAATGGGCGGTAGTTGTCTTGAACGTTTATTACCGATGCTCTTTACAAATAAAAATAATTCAGCCGAAAACTATGAGCATGAATTTAGTGGTTTAAATTTTTTTAAACGTAGCTTTAAATATTTTGCAGTCATATCGCTACGATGCCTGCAGTGTGGCAGTTTATAGTGATATCTAACACTGGAGCATCATGCTGCAGACATGTAGCGTGATGTCCTACCCAGTCACATTATCCTGACACCAGGCCGACCAGTCCTAACACTAACATCTTACTGTTGAGCGCCTAGCGAGATAGCTGTTATTACAATTTTTATAAGTCTTTGGTATGATTCGGCGGGGGTTCGAACCAACGGTCTCCCGCATACAAGGCAGACGCTCTAACCACTAAGCCATCCGAGCAGTGTTCTATGAGCATGAAACTATTTGGACAGAAAATAATATTGGACAAAGTTGTTGGTACACTGGACATATAAACAAACTAAAATTCAAATTCTGTATCACCATTGCAACTAATTTTATGTCTTGGAAATATTGGCCTGCTCAGCCGCCATTGTGTGTCTATTGGGAAGGTATTTCTTCCAGCTGTAGATTGATCTGCCGTTAAACACCAATCAAGGTATACATAAGATCTATGTATTTTTTGCGATATATATATATATATATATATATATATATATATATATATATATATATATATATACAGTTCAACATGAAGTTATGGGATGATATTCTTAAACATGTGCGAGGATGTATGACACAACTATCAACAAATATTCTGAGGAACGTTCCTAAATCTTGCATAAATTTATACAAACTAATTGGCGACCATAACTAGCATTGTAAAAACAAAACAAATAATTTCGAAACAAAAAGTGTAAGACCCTATACATTGAACAAAAATATATGCATTTTATGAGTCTGAATGTTTTAGACGTCAATGATCAATTTCTCGAAAGAGATCTGTTTATCTAATTATTTATCAAAACTTCATTTCAAAACTATTTTCATCAATTCGGTTGGTATTTTCACCACTGCTACTACTAATGCTACTCAATGATAATGATAACAATGATTTTAGCGAGACGTGTCATCAGAAAATTACAAAATAATTTCCAAACATTCCCTCTGGGTCTTTTTGTTTTAGAAAAGGGTTTTTTGTATTAACATTTTACCTTCCTGCAACGTTTTGTGACAAATCTTTAGATTACTTTAGAAATTAATAACTAAGGAAACGTCGGTGGATGGACTCGGGATCTTGGATTCAAATACAATTATGTATGTCATTTAGTAATCGTTTGTTTAAACGATCTTTGTCACATAATATAAATACATCTAGTATTAAATATTGTATGTTCAGACGGTAGATTAGAAAATGTAACTGCATTATAATTCTACAATGTACAAGGGCAAAAAGTTTTTAGAAAGAGAATTCTAATGTGAACTTTAACATTAGGAAAGGAGCTCCGCCACCTCTAGAATCTGGCAATCACAGAAAGAGGAAGTGTTTTTGTCTTTTCCGTCTATATGCCATATAGACGAAGGTAAGAAACTTTTCTCAACCTTTCTCAGTACCTCCACCTACCACCACTTGTTGGCTACAATTGTTTACCCAGTTTTAGGTTGAGCAATACCGTAACAAGGTGAGGAAGGAGTTTATAGTAATGTGATCGGATAAGTAATTTCGGGGAAGAAAACAGCAATTTACTAATACATGTGCTTTGCCGTTTGAATATATTTCGCAACCACATTAAGGTTAGGAGATTAGGTAATAGGGGTAGGAAATGTTGAGCATTCTATCTCTACCAAAGATACCCTTCGAGGGAAGAATGGCTGGATTCCTTAAAGGAAGGATAAACCGCTCTCCAAACACAACAGGAACACATCTGACGGATACGTAGCCCGTGACGACCATACACTAATGAGAATAAAACAATTAGTTCTTCTTACCGATAGAAATTCGAAGCGAGTCCTACGAAAACTCCGAACCGATGCTTGTGAAAAGTTCTGCTGATATTAGCTGGGCCTAATAGTGACCTAAGCCGCAGCCACTGGACGCACCCGGTTCATCATTGATTGATTGATTGTATTTTTACGGCGCATCAGCACCGTTAGGCTATTTAGCGGCATACAAAAGGTTATATGTAGGATAGTTCAAAAGTGATAAAGGTTTCTTATCGACCAGCGATAAAAAATCAAACAGTTAAAAGAAAACCGAACTGATGGTAAGGGTAATATATAAAGCTTCTAGATCAACTAGGAATGTAAATGGTGTATGGTAATGAAGACTTAGATGAAAAGGTATTGAATATAAAGGACGGTATATACATTATATAGCAATGCACAAGGTGATAGCATGAAAGGTATATTTTAGAATAAATGTTTTCTTCGTTCAAGATTTTTAAAATGCAAGAGACGTTTATTGTATCAAAAAGTTTCATCATGTCGTGCACATCGTAGTACTGATCGCGCACAGGTTGGAGGTCGAAACACTCTATCATAAAGTGTTTAACAGTGAATGGTTCATTGCAAGAAACGAACTCTGGTAGGTCTTCGCCTTTTAGCATGTGGGAGTGGGTTATATAAGTATGACCAATTCTAATTCTTGCAATGACTACCTTCTCCCCACGAATGGTTCTACAGGAAGAAGTCCATTCTCCTAGGGTTGGCTTGATTGCATGAAGTTTGTTATTCATAGCATCATTCCATGATGCCTGCCACTTCTGGCGTAAAGACTCTTTGATGCTAGGTTTAAAATCAGCATACGATATTTTAAAATCACATAGTTCTAGGGATATGGTCATTTTAGCAACGCGATCTGCAATTTTATCACCATTAATACCAATATAGCTGGGTAACCAACAGTATACTTTATTGTGGGAGGTATTCAGCTCAGTATGTTTGATGAGAATATTGGTTAGGAATGGGTTTTCCAGTTTTCTAATGTGTTGCGACTGAAGTACTGATAGCGAGGCGGAGAAGATGATGATGTTTAAAATACGTTTGCTTTCGATATATTGCAGAGCAAGGTCTATTGCATTGATTTCGGCTGAATAAATCGATGTACCATTTGGTAAGCTAACTTTTGTAGTGTGTTTTCCACTACAAGAAGGCTGCAGCAGCCTTTTCCTCATCCTTTGATCCATCAGTATAAATTGCTGTGCAGCTTCCAAATTCAGTAAGGAGCTCATGACACGAGTTGTGGAAGATGGAAAGGCTTGTCTCAATTTCTTTTCCATCGTGTAACGCAAAAAACACCCTTGGCTGCTCAAGCAGCCATGGAGGTGTTTCGGAGCTGCATGTTTTCTGAATTTAAGAATGATCAATCCTTGTACTCTCAAGTGCCGGATGACATTCCAATGTCTATGAAGGTAAGGCATTTGGTCCGCTTGATAAATGTTCTACACTTGGGTCGAAATACAACCGAAAAAGCAGGGTTCAGAGGGCCCGATCCCAATTTGAGAGCACACCGCACGAAAAGCACGCACACACCCCACTATGCGACAAAGGCGGTTCGTTTGCACCCGATTCAAGTCTTGTCGCTGCTAGATAAAAACAAAAAGAGGTTTGGCTATGCATGCCATGTAACAGTGTATATTATCTCTCCGTTGGAAACGTTATATTAGAATGCGATGCTCGCTGAGATCGCTTTAATCTTTTTGAGCTGAAACCTTCAAGAGGCTTATTTTGTCTTTTCATGCTTCAGAGTACACCGAGCGTGTAACCGACCTCAGCGACGATGCTTGGGCTTATTGGGTTATATCCCCTTTTAAGGCTTTCACATGAAGTAAAAAAGACAGGGTCCAACCACAATTTTCCGTACGCTTCACGTAATACTTGAAAGAATGAACAGGGCCGCTTGTCTTGTATCAATCAGAGAAAGAGAGAGAGAGAGATCGTATGACCACTTTGATTGCCCATTGATGGCCACCTATTCATGGCTAGACAGCCTGGTTTCATCATTAGTATCACGAAACAATCCGAGCTGTACTGGAGCTTGAATGAAAGTTCATCCAACTCACTCACTCTGCATGCTGAAGCTAACGCTATCAGAAAATGCTGTACTGGATAAACGGCTCGAACTGATGTGAGTGAAGTACATCAAACCCCCTAAAGATTCCGTTCATTATGCAGGGTAAGAAATTTTGGCTATTTAAAGTCAAAAGTGACTTGCAGGTGGTCTGATAGATCGTCGTTTAGATCACCATCTCCTTCGGCGTGAGACCTGAAGGTCGGATAACATGCAGCGGAAGTCACTGAAAGTAATCTGAGCTAACTCTATCTCCTCTACAACCCATATAAATGTCAGGCAACTGCAGGATTCATGCACTCTAAATGGTGTTGCTTTTGAAACTGCACCAGTCCCTGAAAACATTTCACTTTTCCCCATAGGCATTCAGAGTGAAGGGCCTACTTAGCTTGTGAGATTATCTCCATAACTGATAGCTACAATTCCTTTGTTCGCAAGATCCTTCCGACAAGAGCCAGACGTGAAGGAGAAACGTGTCGGCTCAACCATCGGCCAGATTGCCAACTGGATGGCCGGGTCGGTAACCGTCTGGTTTGGTCGTGCAGCAAAACAGATGGATCGGCTAAGATGAACACTGTTTAGCTCCGCATCGCAATGTTCGACTGGCCGGTATACAGCACGACTCGTCGATGTGCATTATTCCCGTTCCACAGTTGTAGATTATGGCTGCATTTATTGGTCGGCAGCTGGAATGGTGCCTTACAGCCTAGATGGATGGTAAAGAGAATTATCCACGTCCTACAATTACTCCATGCGCCTGAACCGACATGCCATAACGACATGCAGGGGTACCTGTACCCATTAGGCTACCAGAATAATGGTGGACACTCTCCGTTTAGCTCCAAGCCACTATTGGAGGTTATTTCCCCTTTCATCTTATGCGACTTGACCTGCCACTTCGAATTTCCTTTTAACTGCTGAAGGTTGAAACTATCAATTATATTCTTCATTAATAACAAGATTTTCAAATTTGCGATTGGCACAATTTTCATATAGGACCAACACGATATCCGTTAGGACCAATAAGACATCGTTAAGAAGTCTTCTTGTGCAACCCCCATGTTGATATGGCTTGTAGAAACAAAACAAGGTTTTGTAGAAGAAAAAATTAAAGATGGCTGCCATAGTGGCCATATTGCACATCAGATTAGCACCATTTCCATTTCGAGTCCACTAGAAAGCACATTATCGAATGAACAGCCATCTACGAGACGTGTACTCGACAATATTTTCAAGATGGACATTGTCTCGGCTAAAATATTATTTAGATCAGCACCATTTTCATTTACGACAAACTAGGCAGTATACGGATGGACGCCGTTCAACAGACCAACCCACAACCTCTTCTGGTCAATGCAATAGACCTAAAGTGCAAAATCGAAGAACACTTTGTGTAAGTGAGATACGAATTGTACATGTCTTCGTTGTTACTGATCCATGACGTCATTATTGATTTATATGAAATTACAACTAGCACCAAATATCGGAGAAACAACCCACATGTGTTCACATATAACGATGACAAGAAAGACACATATGCGTGTCTTATTAAAATCTTGCACGTAGTGCATATCGTCGACTTGGTTCATCTAAAATGACAAAAATGACGAAAAATCGTAAGAAAACAACCCGAAAGCGTTCGAATATAACAATAACCATACTTTTTACCTAAACAATCAAAAATACTTGCATTATGCATGAATAAACAACCAACAGCGAGCACCAAATGACACCGTTTTGGCGCACAAGATAATAAAAAATAACGAAGTTCACAACGGCAAAAAATACACATAAATATCAGCTTCACAAATTAATGATTGCAACTGGTATTAAATATCCTTACAATCAATACTATACCTACTGGTCATCCACTAGATATGTACGAGATACAATATATGTCTTATCGAGCGATATTTAAAAATGAGTAAACAACCTCGGTCACATATAGGTGGAAAGGAGAGGTAATGAAAAAGGTTGTGAAGAATTTCTTACCGTTATAAGGTTTATAGAGGAGAAGTAGAAAAATTGTTCGTCTTTCAGCAATGGCTGGATTCGATATCTAGCGGAGTTTCTTTAATAACTTCAGTGTGATCTGTGTATATATTCAAATGAGAAATGAAATAAATAAAGTACATAAAAGTCAGTAACGAGATCAAAATTGGTTTGACTTGATAAATATTCAATCATAACACTAATTTCTTTTGAAGCAGTAATGAGTCTTTTTACCAAACATTATCAAGTGGCTTTCAAAAGTAACTAACTGATGAACAGTGATTTCCTCCAGTAACTGGCGTTATTTATTCTTCAAAACCTTTCAGACCAATAAAATGCTGTATTATTGTACGTTTGGAGCAAGATTTCTCAGTCTAATTAATATTAACTATAAAAAGCGAGTATACTTTCATGACAAAAGATTCATATCTAATGTTGCATTCTACATTCTGTGATTGTACAGGACTCATCTAACTCGAGAGCATCCAAAACACGACCAATAGGAGTTACCACACACTCCGATGGGCTCAGTGCTCCAACAGCAATTCCGATTAGTACAAGTTTGTTTTCTACACCCTTGCGCTCCACAAGATATATTCCGGATCCTGAATGAGTTATTTCCGACAGTATGCATTATAAACTGACTCTTCATCAAGAAACATTTGCCAAAAACGTCTGGAGGACAAGGAACACTTTCGTGAAGTTTTAGCTCGGCATCGTGTATTTTCAACATGCCTCCAATCCGCGCGAATGTTCCTCGCGTGAGACCACTACTTCTTCCAATCTTGATTACTCTTTTCTGATCGACTTGATCGAAGTCAGCGTGTGCAATCACTCCTCCATCTTCATTCGACGGTGCGTCGTCTTCAGAAAATCCTAAAAGATATTAGGTGACGGCTTCCATAAGGATGGTATTACTTTTTTGCATTAATGGAAGACAACACAATCTAAAGACATTACTAAATTAATAGTTTCATGTGCATCTCATTGCATCAGGTTCATTTTAATTACATGGAAAAGTATACAAAATATATCCTTAAAAGATTTTAGCAAAATTAAAAATCTTGTAAATTATACATGTAGTTAAAGATCCATATTCTTTTCATTTTATATCTGCAGAAAAATTGTAAATTGCTAAGTATACTTTTAAACTTCTAATATTTTGATCAAGATCCTAACTGAAATGTGAATGAAGAAGACAATGCAACCTATTTATAGAGATCGTAATCTAAGCTCATTTTGTATGATTTATATTGTGTCGTTTCATACCCAATAATTGTATAACTTTAATATGTAGATATAAGAATACATCAAAGCAAAACGACGCAGAAATTACGTCATCCTTTGATAATATTTACAGCAGAAATTACGTCATGGTTCATATGTTTTCGTTCACAACACATAGCAGCTCACGAATGAAAAGGTTTGTTGTTGATTATTTCGGTAGGCATTAATTTGCCAGCGGTCAACATCTTAACGCACATGAATAAGCTATTGAAGTGAATTTGGGTTTACAATCTATTGCGGCTAGTCAATATAAATGTATGCTCAAGAAAACAAATTTAGGATAAGAATACAAATGAAAAAGAGATAAAGCATTTCTGTATATAAAATTCGTGGAACACGGATTGTTATGAAATTAAGAAAAACGTTGAAACTACCCTATTTCCAGTATTTTACATGACAGTGTTACATGAAAGAAATATTCTGCTACATACCTTTCCTTATTCCCAATCCTATATATCAAAAAACAAATAGAAACTAAATTAAATGCTCAATGAACCCATATAAGCGCAATTTGCAAATTTATACAAATTATACCCAAGTCTACAAATCCCAGTTACATGAACTACCTGCTTCTCTTAGCTGCTGACGATTAATCCATATGAAACTGGCTGAATCAACCTTCCTCTTTGACTGGTCGACGAGTACCAAAGCTGCATCGACACCCGGTTTATTGCTAAATTCGAATTTTCTTTTACAAAATGTTCCACATATTCGAGTGTCATCTGTTGGACCTGGATCGCTCAAGGCGGGCTGACATACTGCAGTTCCAACTGGGGTATTTAGTCCCAAAACATGAGCAAAGGTTAGAAGACCTATGTTTTTGTCCTTGTCTCTAACGAAGGGTCCAAGAGTTCCTGCGATGTGTGCTGTTGATGGTCCAATACTGCATCCCATTCTAAGGGTGTGATTTAATACCCGAGGAAGCGTGAGAGACTGGTTTTGTCCAGGAATCATTCCTAGAGAGAAGAATCCTTCACGAACATCCGTAGGATAAATCTGGTCATTAATTTTTAGTTCCTTTGGAAAGAAATCCTCTCCAAACGGAACGATACGTTTGAGTCTGCAGTACACTACTATTGACGTTTGTTGCAAGATACCTTTCGTTCTTGATTTAACAGAGCTGGCTGAAATTGCCTTGAGGTTCCTGTGACTTTTGAAGAGCTCTTCGCCCAGCTCATTGATCAAGCATTTTTTGCTGGCCGCATCCTCTTTTTTAAATGATACTTCTGGTATTTTTCATTCAATCTATTTTCCAAAGGTTCCAGTTCAGTTTCATCAAACCTTCTATAAATTATCGGTAAACCAAGAAGTCTTGAAAATTTTGAAACTATATCAGCCGAATGGAAACAAACTAAAATCTCATTTCCTTTTCTCTTTCCTCTGTGGTCTATCCCCAGCCATAGAACGATTGTATGGTCAGCATAATTTATTCTCCATTCCTTACTAATGGTCGTCAGAAGGATGTCTAAAGCTTCTTTATCTTTCTTTTTAAGTATATGTTGAAGTATGTTTTACAAAGCCATATCGTTCCTCTTTTCAGATAGATACAACTCCAGTTTTTCTCTGCAAAATTTTTTAGAGCAGAAGCAGATCTCCTTGATCTCCTTTCTCCAGTCAGACCTTCTGTGATCTGCAATAAATATTTACACAGATGATGTGGTATTTTTATTACTATTATCGTTTGCTATTTAGACGGTCTTTGGTATTAACATTTTTTGGTTTCTAAAACTTTCTAATTGTTTCTCTGTAAGTTAAATGGGTTCCTAGCTAACATACTTGTAATAATATACTGGCCTTAGATAAGCAGACGGTTGAGCTTCATTCATTAAAGCAACAAAACATGGTTGTGAGAGTTAGGTCATATGTCATATCAAAGATTAACGAATGGCGATAGGAACCAGATATGGACAAAATTGGCGAATTCTTGATTCTGGTATCAGAAGAAAGGTACATCATCCTTTCCGGTTTGATATATCAATCTAACGTCCTACAAGTTAACGTTGTCAGCCTCTACGCTGCAGCTCTGATATGAAACTAAAGGTAGCGTATCACCTCGGTAGAAATGGATCTCGTTTCCAGGAAATGAATCCGATCAGAATTCTCGTGATGAAATTGTTATTTTGCTATTGTACAATATCTTCAACATGGGCCAAACAATCAATATATTCAAGCATGCCTGTGTATACATCGCAGTGTAATGTAGTTTTCGAACAACGCCATCTTTCCCGATGTAAGACTACAATTTGCGGTCTACTTGGCGATTACATTCGCCATGAATATCAATCTACACTACATGCATCCGTAAAATATTACTCTGACATACATGGCAGTTCATCAGTTGCAAACATATTACCCACGCACAATAAAATATAGAGACATATACCTCACCAGAAACTTAGATGTCCAAAATATGTATGTATGTAGGTAGGTAGGTAGGTAGGTAGGTAGGTATAAGATTTAAAATTACATCAGCATAATACTGGCGGTGTAGCGATTTCGCTTAAGTGATAAAATATGCTGATATACAAATTTCAGAAACCCTTAATTGCATGTATCATTAGCGTTAAGCGGCATCTCAACGCACTAATGGCCATATGGTGCAAGAAAAGTAAAGTTATTATTAAAAAGTCTAAAAACGAAGTATTCCACTATAACTTTCAAATATAAGTAATCATGAAATACTACTAAAGATGCTACAATTCCTTAAATTGTCTATAAATTTACAATTTAAAAGTAACAAATATAACATCCTTCAAACATATGGCCAATTCTTTTTATATAAAACGCATTCCCCCAAAAGTCCAAGATTTATTTGCTATAACATAAAGTTCTTTCATCGAATATACTGCACAAAAAATACGTCAGATTGCTTTTCAGTTGAATGTGATCCATCAAATGTCAATGGGCACTCTCATGGTATGTACTTTTTTTTTAAGTAAATAATTAATATTTAAACTTTGTGAATTCAAATGTCATCAAGGCGTCCACACTTTCAGAGTAAATTCAGTTCAATCAGAACATCCGGTGATAGCTATATACCCCTGTGTACAGACGATTCGAAACATGGAGAGAAAGCTGGAGCTGCCATTGCAACGCCCCATGGCACCATCTCGAACCGGTTCCCGGAAAAAGCCACAGTTTTTACTGCAGAAGTTACAGCCATAATCAAAGTATTGAAGTACGTTGAAAGCTCACGACCATACTGTATCATCTATTTAGATTCCCTTTTCCACACTGAAAGCCTTGTAGAATGCTCAATCTGACAACGCGTCAATATTCCAGATATTACAGAAACAATGTGTTCTCATCTAATCTGGGAAACTGAAAGTGTAGATAAAGCAGCGAAAGCGTTCGTGCGGTTCGCCGTTTCCAAATGGAAATTTCCATATACTGACTTCAACTGATGTAAAATCAGCATGTTCGTCATACTTTGCAAAATATGTAGAATGAGAACTTCACAGATTTCAGATCATCATACCCACTTTTATAGAGTATAGAGCAAATCGGAGTGATGAGATGACTCGTACATACGTCCTGAAGGGTGAACCTTGTATTGCTTACGATATCCGTGTCCACTGATAGTGGACCACATTCTTGTCGAGCACGTCGATTTCCACCCTGTGTAGCAAGTATTTTGAACTGCTTAAATCTGATAGGACGTGCTTCCTGACAAAATCTTTGAAGTTTTATGGGAACGCGGTTTATAAAACACATTTTAATCCTATTTTATGGACTTTACGTCTTACCATTGTCTGTTTTATGTACATTTTATAGAGTCTTAAAACTTTATGTTTTATCTTTCTCAACCTGATGTTTTACGTTTATTTGGAAAGTTTTATTTTCCAATAGATTTGTGCAGCTCATTTTTACCTTCAGTTGGTACTATACAACCACATTTATGCTGAGGTTCTATAAAACCATACATACATACATAGTGGTATATACGAAGGCCAGTATTGAATTATTTATGTGAATCAACTTCCCGTTTGAGTGAATTTTGATTCGCTTCACTCTAAAAACGTTCTGAGATTATCAAGTATCGCTGTCTAACCACAGATATCTAAATGGCATTCCTAGTGCTTTTGCAATGACAAAGACGAGAGCTTTGTTATTTTATTTGGTTATCGTGAGTCGATTCTATGAAGAGAAAAAGCGGCTTTGACTCGCAACAGTTTATTCATCCCAACGACTGGTCGAATTGTTCCTGTTCTTTTTGAGACGAGGTCTCACACTAATGATTCTTATTTCATCATTCGTGCTTCTAGGCAGCCTCAAAGCCCAGCAAACGGACCGAAAGTTATGCTCATATATTGCGTTTCTCAAGTCGAGGATACACAGGATGCTGTAATCAATTGAAGTTGAATCATTAAAAGATTACATAGTTAACCACGCACCCACCCACACCCACTTGCCCGAACCCATGTTGTAACGTGCATCGATGTGACTACTTAATGACGTTCTGCTTGTGTGAACTGAATCATTTCAATGTTGATATAATGGATAGAACATATGATAGATTTCGGATCAACTGGTACATTCTATGGGCCAGTTGTTATACAACCGGTCACAAATATGTGGCAGATGGTATAGAGATATAACATAAGTGTATGGCATTAACGATACCATAAGTGTAAATAATATCCTAAAACAACAAAGCCATCCGTATCGCACCTTAATTCAGTAGTGTTTAGTAAATGTCTATAAAACATGGTAATATTACATCTTTAAAATTATTTTATGTATAGCATTGGTGTTTGATAGCGTAGATCAGTAAGATCAACTAAACTCACCCTCAGTCATTTGTGTCTCTTGGAAATTTGCCAGAACGTCTTGATCTGGAGTATGTTCATTACAGTCCTGGGCATTGGAACCACCCTCTTGAATCAAAGTAACAGTTTCTGCTTGATGTGTTTGTTCATCTTTTGCCAGAGGGTCTCTTTCCTGGGTATGTAGGTGGTGGCCTTCAACATTTGTACAACGTTCTGGGATTTGTTTGTTTCTTCTACAAAGGAATAATCATCACTCTCTACGGCCTGGGTCGTTGGTTTGTAATCACTGACCTGAATATGCTTTCTGGGATCTATCAAATGCGTATCTAGGTCTGCCAGCAGGACACCTAGTGTAACTTCATCACCATCTTCATGGGTTATTGACTCCTGTTTTTTTAGCTGGACCTCTAAAGAAAGAACTTTAGTCTCCATTTTACCCTGGAAAACATATTCAAGATGACCCATCCTAGTCATTATCTTCTCTAATAGTGTTAGTACGTCGTCCATTTTTCTTTCATAGTGTGGAGACTGGGCAATTAAAGATTTTAAGTCTCTTTCAACCTCAGCTAGTTGGATCTTATCTTCGAATATTGTCTCAGCAGTTTGTTGTTGCTATGAAACTAAGAGAGGTAAACATTTATCATGTTTATTTCTTCAGAACATGATTTAAAATCTTTGCAAAATAAACTTTACACTAACTTCCAAAGAAGATTATGTACTTTCCATAGATATTTTAATTCAGCGAAAATGGGATGTACCAAGTAGATTATATTATCTTCAATTGTCCATGGAAATATCGGTAATTACATTATACACTTTATTCTACTACATTTCGTAAAGCAGAAGAATAATACCAACTTTACTCCAACTGACATTAACAGGAAAAGATCCGAATTCGTTTCATTCATCATATAATCAAGATAACTGAACAGTTTCCATCAATGGTACTATTGTACCAATATATTTATGTTCATGAATCGTTCGACAGGAACATCCCAAAGAAAATGACATGGTCTGGTAGAAGGGGCTGAAAATGTTGAAATTATTATTTACATTCCATGCAGTCTTAACGGGAACTTACGATCATATATATATATATATATATATATATATAGAGAGAGAGAGAGAGAGAGAGAGAGAGAGAGAGAGAGAGAGAGAGAGAGAGAGAGAGAGAGATAACACCGCTCAGTCCATTTGAATCGACCGACAAGGTAAACCTCTTTCCAAGGCTCCAAACAAACTTTTGAACCAGATCACGCTTCAAAGTGAGACCATATGTTTCCGTGGAAAGAGAAGGGAAGAAACTAACTGATTACCCAATATATATATATATATATATATATATATATATATATATATATATAATATAGAGTATATATATATATATATATATATATATATATATATATATATATATATATATAAGGTTAAGGTTGCTGGCATATACATATAGCTGTTTGTACCGTTGTCGTGGTTGATGGTAGAGTTAGTCCTATCTGACTTTTGTCATATTTTTTAAGATATGTACCAATTTATTATGTTCTGGAAGCGAACTTGTTGACAATATTTCGGAATGTTTCATTAGTTCTTCAGAAAATGATATTGCGACACAGGACAAGTGGGGATGTAAATAAAGAGGTTTTTCTAAACAGTGTTTTCATACCTATCATACGATCGGTTTTTAGGAATCTATTATCAGAGTTTCTAGTTAATTGATAATCTGAGAGGATTGTTTTGTAATTGAATTATTCGTTGGAATTAAAAAATGCTCATTGACATTTTGTACTAAACAGTATCTTGGAATTAATGATAACTCATTCAAAAACATTCTGGATTATATTATTATGGTACATCAGCACAGTCAAGACTATTTCTACGTTAGCAAATTCAAGACTATTGGAATTCATTCGGAACATTCTATACTTTTACTTGTGGTAGAACAGTAGGATTATTTGGTATTTAATTCACACTGTAAGTGTCTTTTGAAAATTCACTTTGAATACTAGGCAAATAAATTATTTGTTGATTGTATTAAATTTGTTGGGTTTATAGTGAGAATTATATGAA